>JAQQRP010000087.1:0-14286 GCA_028454245.1 Halictus quadricinctus
GTAATTCAATTGTAATTCTGCACAACTCTGACCGAAAGGGCGGCTGTTTTTTTCTGTCGAGAATAGCACAGTTTTTCTGGGAAACTGTAGGTTAAGGGCCCGTTCTTCGCAGATTCGCGATAAGCTAGAGTGACTACATTACCGACAAAAAATGGTTTTACGTGCCTCAAGTTTTCGTCCTTACATAAGAATATTTTGTCGCTGGTAAAGGGCTCGTTCGAAAGAGCAAGGTTCAATCTAGGGCGCGCTGGTCATGAGTTGACTAGATTATGCAGATATTTGGTAACATAAGCGTTAGAAGTGGGTCAAAAATTGACGATGTGCGTGCCGTGGAATCCAAGCATTTTTATGCCATTGAATGAGTTTTCTTTCTGAAAGCAGCGCGCGCTAGAAAATATCTCCAGCTACAAATTAAGCTATATTTTGTCCTGATTCTCTGCGAAATAAATAAAAAACTTGAAGCACGTTTCTGGTAAGTCAGAATTCATAATAATACAAAGCAAATAATATGACAAGTTTAGTTATAGACTTAAGACCCGTCGGATCGAGACCAAGACGGATCTTGAGTCAGTGGCTGAAGGTTGTGAATGGAAATTATTAATTAAAAAGTTACGTGACTATCCCGGGCCCTTAAGGAGAGGCCCGCGTGCTCGCGAGACGAGGTAGTATGCACGGGCCCTAAGGTTCTCGTGACGACGCGGACGCCGCGGCGGACGGCTGGGTCTCGGAGCGCGCCTCGTGACGTCAGTGGTGACCACGTGCTGAACAAGAGGGAGAGTCGGCCAAAGAGAAGCCACTCCGTGCCTCTCTCGTATCGTATGGAGCGTGGCCCGGGGATCAAGGACGGTTTTACTCGCGAGAAGCGGGGCCGCGTGTCCCTGTATCTCTCATCGTGCTGCAGCTGAGAGTGTACCGGCGGGTGGGGGGTGGAGGGGTCGGAGGGGTGGACGCGGGGAAGCGGTTCGGGGACCACGGTGACGAGGCTCGGGGAGGCTAGCGGGAGTCGGGAAGAAGAGGAGACGAAGAGGAGGAGGAGGAGGGAAAGAAAGGTTGCAACGAGAACGAGGGGGAAGCCGAGTTATAATGCTCCGCGCGTCCACTGTCCCTAGCAAGAGGGACGGAGAGGCTGGAAAGAAAGGGAAAGGTAGAGTACCTCGTTCCCTCTTCCTCCCTCTTCAGCCTCCTTCTCCAACGACCGTGTCTCCGAACCTCTTCTACCTCTCTTCTTCTCCCTTTCTCTATCTCCCGCTTTTGCTCCCCGTTGTCCGATTTCCACCTTCTCGTCCCTCTTTCCGCGGAGATAAAGAGAGGAACGAAGAAAAAGAGCCCGGTGGGGCAGAGAGAGAGGGCGGGCGGGGGGTGAGCGGGATAAGAGGGGGAGGTTAGGAAAACGTGTCCCAGCCTGCACGACCCGGTACACTCACCTCCAACAGTTCTGACCATAACATTAGAGCAGCGAGCCGGAATCGCGAAACGTCGCACTGAAACACCTGGTTCTGCGCGCTCGTTAAGGGGGCGAGGGACGGGGGAGGGGGAACGGTGGACTGGGGCCGTGATAAAACGTTACCTGTTGCTGGCTACGCTTAGAAAATATTTCAACGACTTTTTTCCTTTTCGTTCTACTCGAGCGAACGACGAAACGGGTTAAGAAGCGACCCGGCCACGGAACACAGCCTCTTCTTTTTCACAACTCGAGTTTGGTCGCGAGGCCGAGGGAGCTCTCGCGGTCCAAAAATAGGAAACTATTGGGAAATACGTTTCTAACGGTCTCGGTTTCCAGCCCGGATCCCTCCCGGTCGTTCCGAGCGTTTTATATACGAGCGAGAGATAACGCGAGACGCAGCGACGTGTACGCGGCGACCGAGGAAAAAAGAAATTAACGCGAGCCATCAAATATTATGTCTCGACCGTCTGGCCGCTAAGTGGCGACTGCTCGCAACATCTGGATACGATCGCGGGGTTATGCAAAGATTTCCGAGAGGGATTATGCAAAAAGTCCGAGCCCGCTGCCAAGCGGTGCGCAGTCGCCGCCCCGACGAACACAATTCGGCTCGAAAACCGCGAGGCGCCGAGTCCAGGAACGTGCGGGAGAGGATTCTTTTTTCTTTTTTATTTTTTCTTCTTTCTTTTTTTTTTCCTGCCGCCAACAACCCGAGGGGCGGAGGAGGCTGGGAAAATGTGTCCCGAGCTTGTACGGCTACGTACAGTCACCGCAACGAGTTTCACAGACAATAGTCGACCGAGTCTCGATAACGCGAGGGCTGTGCTGCTCGCGCCGATCCTCATATAGTCGTAGATTTTCATTTCGTAATGAAGGATAAAAGAGATGAATCACTACACACAAGGATAAAGAGGTCACTGGGTAGGTGGATCTATTCCTTTCACGATGTGTCTGTACATGATCGAGCAGCGGAGTATACAATGCAATTTACGTTGCTTGTTATGTTAATTTTGCTTCTTACAGATATTTGCATACGCACAATTTTTTTTACGATTAAAAAAGTCTCTCTGCATACTTGATCGCACAGTGTCTGTCTTCGGGTTGCTTCAGTTGGGACTTTCTGCATGGGTTGAGCATTTACTTGCTTATAAGGCAATAGGTTTGCTTTGTTTAAAGTGAACCAATTCTTGTTTGCGATCATTTCAATTGTAGAAGTATTTCTCGAGGAAATTAATACGATAAAAATTACGCGAGATCGCAACCCAAACTGTAATTTTTTATTTAAGGATCAGTTACTCTGCTGTGTGCCTCTGCTGACAAGAAAATTTGGAAAACTTCTGGAAAAGGAGATCTCGCCAACCTTGGGATATGCAGCCAAGGTCGGCATTCTCAACACCTTTTTCCCGCTCCTCAGGAACTAAAACCTGTGATTAAACTTGGGTACACTTCGCTCTGACAGAATCTTCTGTAAGAACATATAAATTATCTCGGAAACTGAGGCAAAACCGCTGCAGTAACATGGGTCGGAAAAAGTTGTCCAGAAAACGTATTCGACAATATAATCCAAGGTCATCGGAATCGGTGAAGGCTCTTGATCTTTTCCAGATACAAAAGCTTGTCATCGATTTTTGTAAAGAGTAATCGAGGATTAATCTGAGAGTGGGAACAAAATTTAGTTTAAAAGAAAGTTTCTTTGAAAACAAATTACAATCGTCTCACTTAGAAAAAAAGTCTCACTTAGAAAGTATGTCAAAGATTTACGAAATAGCGAGAAAGTGCTTTCCAAACGAAATAAATAATTAAATTACACATGGAAACATTTAAGAAAAATTTAATTTCTCATTTTAAACATGGAGAAATTTTCAAAGTGCACGTAATTCTATACTACTCGTCGTAGTCCAAAACACGCATCTTGGTGCAAAATCGGTTTCGTCACTTGAAGATATTAGAGTTGATTTATTTTTTGTTACCATGAAGTCAGTGATCAGTTTTTGCGATGGCAGTCGTTTGATCAGCTGCTTGTAAACAAAAATTCATGTCTTACTGCTTGTAAGACAAAACGAATTATTGCACTAAATATCAGTATTATTAACACTTTGACTGCCAAACTAGAAACCTCAAAAACTCCATAAAATCAAAGTGTTATTTAATGAAATAAAAATTGAAAAAATTAAATGTGTGATATTGAGTAGTCCTCTAAGTTTGTTGTGTTTTACAGATCCCAGATACAATCAAATTTGGTACAATGAATATATTAACGTAAAAATTCATTTTAAAACCTGGACAAATAATTCCGTCACCCATATATGGGTGACATGGCAGTCAACGTGTTAATTGACAACAACTGATTATGTATCGAAAAGGGATCATTGCAGCATCAACAAATAGAACTGATATTAATAATAAACGGTGCGGGCCGCGACGGTCTAGCGGAATATTTCGAGCGTCTCGATAAGGTCGATTTCGCGCTCGCATAACGCCTAAAATGGGGGAGGTAAGGGTGATGGTTTCCGAGAAGCTCCCACCAGAAGCTCGCGAGGAGACTTAAATTTAGTTGATAGCCTGAAATCGCCTGGAGGATCAGCTGGAAATAGTGGCTCGTGGCTCGTTCGTTCCCCGCTGAGCGAGAGAAAAATGAAAGAAGGCGATATAATTTCCGATCGAGGGGGTGCGCGAAGGGGAGGCGAGAGGGTCGCGACCAGGTTGCACCGTGTAAGGAAATAATCCGTTAGTTTATTACGAGAAGCGACCTGAACGAACATCGGCTCCGCCGCGATGTTGCTCTTGTTTTTGCTCCGCGTTCGCTCGCTCGCTCGCTTAAGTAAAATCCGCGCGGCGCAATCCCCGGCAAAATGAATGATAAGTTATATTCCGCGTACATCGTATTACACGGCAGCGTAGAAAAATTCGGTCTTACTCGAGCGGACGAAGGAGATGATTGCGCTGACCTTGGTCGCTTCGCGCCACTGCGCAGCCATAACTGAATCGCGCGTTGCCGCGATACTTTCGTAACACAGCGCACAACTCGATAATTAACTAACGGCTGGGGATGATGCCACGCTGCTGCCGTTCCGGTCACTTTGTTCTCTTTTTATTTTTCTTCTGCTCCTTTCCCTTTGTTATTCGCCATAGCGCTTTTCCACCATTTTCCCGATGCAGCCGCGTTCGCTGCCGCTTCCGGGAATTTACGCATACGATTTCGTATCGAGCGCGGCTCGTTATGGTCGATTAGAAAAATTTACGATTAACCTCAGCCGTAAATTCACGTCGTTTTATACTTTCGCATTCCGACCCTATCGATTGCAAAACATTGATTACCGTGCCAGGCTTTAATGGCCGTTTCATGGGAACCAGGGGAGAGAAGCGGCCTTTCGGGTTTTTCGCGGTTCCGACCGGAAAATTGGTTCACGGGAAGGTCCGATGCACCGGTCGCCGATATTACCACGGTTTCTCATGGGCTGATGATAAAATCTCGCCGAGGGAGCCAATGAAACGCATCATCGACCGAAGTGACGTTTACTTGCGCGTCATGCTGACAAGGCCAGTAAAAGTAACAGGAGCTCGTCGCCGATCTTGAAATACAGCGACGAACGCAACGGGAAAACTTTGCGCATGATAGCACCCCTGCAGGAATATATATATATATTGTTCTCGGAACCAGCGGGCCCTATCTCACTTCCGCCTTTTGTTAAGCGATCAGGCGAATTATCGCTCGAAAGATGCTCACCACGGCTGATAATAAGACGGAATCCGTTAGAAGTAACAAGTGCCAGAAAGCCTGCAGAAGATCTTACATCACACAAGCTCTTTTATGATACGAGTCATTGACTCATAGGAGAAAGATCAGGAAGTCAAAGGTCGTCGAATTCTTCTAGCAAATCGAGAAAAGGTTAACGAAAGTCAAACGGAAATTTTATTCGATTTTTATACACCTACTCTGGAAACACGTTTCGATATAAGACGGTCGAAAAATTGAGTCAACTCAGTAGACTTAAAATTAATATGGAGAGGCTTGTCCAAGCCTATTAAGTATATTCATTTTCTTAAGTTTGGTTTAACATTAATTTTAAGTTTAAGTAGTGTTAAGCTTGGTTTCTATACAACAGGAAACCAATTAACCGTGTTATTAGAAGGGTATCACTGTTTAAAACTTTTAACTTAGCAACGACTGTAGCACATTAATATCATCAAACAAGAAACAAAATTCCTCTTTTCGTGTCGAATGAGTTATAGCAGCCATTTGGGTATTAATAAGAATTTTGTTAAAACGTAAATCTACAGTAAGTCCAATAGTTTTTGCAGTTTTACGGTAAACACACCAATGACATTCTAAAAATTACTTTATTTCTCAGTGTTCAGACTTTAGATATCACTTTGTCTAGTTGTGTTAAAATATCTATAAAATACATGATATTGAAAACACAACATTTGGTACAATCTCTGTGTGAAAAAGTCAAAGAAAATTTCAATTACATATTATACGTTCTTTTATTAAAAAGTTCACAAGAATCGAGCACATCTGAAACATTTTGTAGACAATTCTCTTAGCGTGAAAACTGCAACGCTTTCAATGCCATTTGGAGGTTATCGGCTCTCGCTGTCTCCAGTAACTTTTCCGATCCACTTCGCGATCTCGCGACGGCCACCGAGAAAGTTAATCAGGATTCCGTGAAGAAATGTACACGCGCGGAAGAAAGACACTCCCTATACTTTATCCGAACGACCGTGCTCGAGTAACCACGCGAAGTTGAGGTTTATTCGGCGAGGTCTGGTGTCCCGTCCGCGACGGCGGCGTTTCATCGCGTCTGATAAGACCTTGTCCGAGGTCAGCGTGCACGGTAACGAGGTGGACGGCCGGAAACAAAACGCCGGATGGAACGACGGTCGACGAGTCGGCGTGGAACGGGGACGCGAAGAAGCGGGAACGATCAAGCGGATTGTTGAACGAGACGAGAAAATCGAGCTGAACGGGGGCGGGGGGAGGGGGCGGGGGAGGAGGAGGAGGGGCAGGAGAGTTCGATGTAATTTCGCGAAATGCCGAGAGCGTCGTATCGTTCCGAATCGACGAGCTGCTGTTTCCGGGACGCGCAAAACAACCGGGAGCGCGCGCGCGCGAGCGCGACGCGTTGTCCTAGGATCAGACGCAGCGGAGCGCCAGGACCTACCACCACACCGAAGCCGTTGTGTCGACGACAGAGAGGTGTGGGAGAAAGAGGAGCTCGGAGAGTATACAAGACCTTTGGCATTACCAAGTCAAATACAGCGAACATTGCCCGTCGCCGGAAAAATGGCGACGACGGAGTCAAGGAACCTGAGACGACTCTCCTCGGTCCTCCTACCGCTAACCCCCCTCCATCTCGCTGTTTTTCTTCCGGCAGTTTCGCACCGGGCGTACTTCAATTTCGAGAAACGACCCCGTGACTATTTTTCGCGCTTCTAGCGCCCGCCAACCTGCACGCATTCTCGAATCAAAATTTCAACGCTCCGACTCGCCGGAGCCCCTATTACCGCGTGTACTTACTGGGATATTTGCCAAATTTTTTTTAACGGAATCATAGGTGTTGCAACCACGCGGTGCTCATATTTTGTATTATTGGATGTGTTGTATACCAAAACTTTGCCCGAGAGAAGAATTCATCGGCTTGTATAGCGTTGCGTTGGGAGATGATTGTGGAAAATGGTGGTGACTGTACGTATACAGTGAATTCTCATTACGAGTCAGTGCCAACCTCATAATTTGGAGTCAGTGTCCGAAGCGTCCGAAGAGAGACGGCTCTCGAGCTGCGTGCAATATTGTATCGGAGAAAGACATTTTCTCAGTCTTCTTGTCACTATCCCTTAGTAGTCATAGGCTTTTATGACTTGTAGACGGATATGACTCTTAGGTTTCTCTGTGTATTTCAAAGGCGAGGCTCGGCGAGAACCTCAGATTCCGTGTAAGAGTCAGTCACCAGAACGGCGCAACTGACTCCAAACGAGAATTCACTGTATATGTCAACAAGCGGTGATACGTTTACATTCCCCAGTAGTGGGGGTACTTCTGCGACATTTATCATCCAGGTCTTGACGACATATATAAAGAAATCACTTAGTCAGTGATGTATGGATATATGGCCACCGACTGGGACACGAATTTCTTCGGACGGTAGCAGTAGGAATGAGAACTAGGCTATGCAAGAGAGAGAGAGAGAGAGAGAAAGAGGGGGGGGGGGAGAGAGAGAGAGAGAGAGACTTGAATATAAAGTCGGTCCGTATGAAAGGGGACCTCAAGCGAATCCTTCCAACAATTAGTGGGGTGAACACGTGGCCATGTATCCGGGCATCGCTATAATTAATTAACAAATCTGTTATTTTCAAATGTAACCGCTTGTGTTTGATTTTCAAATTGGCCACGACCTTTTGTAATCACTCAATAACAAATATTGCGATACTACCCTTAATGAGATCTTACATGGAAATTATAAAAACTTGGTGGTCAACTTCCGCTGAAAGTAGATAAACCTTTAGCAAAACCGTTTTTACAAGAATTAAAAACCACCGGTAATTTCTTGCTAACTCGTAACATCTGTTTCTAATTGACGCACCTGGCTTCCGCAGTGCTGTCTACCTCATTGTTTGTACGTGTTTCATATCCATCTTCTTGTTTGTACGTTCGCTGCCCACTTTATCGTGTTATTTAAATTGTACAGGCGTCATGCGTAACAAGCAAATTGGATTCCTGAAATTAATCAAGGAAATTGTTATTCTTTCGTTCCCGTCCTTTCATTTTATTGTAGAAAGTGAATAGAGTTGCTGCAGTTACACATTTTTTCATTAGAGAAGGTGACAATTATATACAATTACTCTCTACTGGATTAAATCAAATTTGTTTCAAATTCGAATTTAATTCACATTTGAAGGAAAGTCAAATAGATAATTAAACAATAAATATAATATATATGCACCAATTAAACAGATAAATCGTATGGATCTAAATTTGGTATGAGGGTTGAAAATTGAACTAGTGAGATATAGATTTATTAAAGATATGGATTTATAAAATACAATTTAATCCGTATTTTAAGGATCGGACAGATCCGATAAATTGTAAACCAGAGGATTGGTAAAAGCGTTGGACCTCACTGGACAACGTTAACAGTAATCCGATGCAACAATGTACAAACTACAGTTCTCGTTAACGTATCATTTCATGGAATAAGAACAAGACGACTTCGTTGCGGTCCGAGGCGACCTAGGGCAACGTCGAACGAGCGTTGAACCGCAAACTAAACGAACAAAGCGACGTCAGTCCGCGGGATACTTATTCAGTCGCAATCGGCCATGGTAATACCGTTAATTCTTTAGTCAGGATGGTTCCTCGCAGGAGAGGCCGATAGTATCGCTCCCTCCGCGCGCGCGCACCTGGCGAAACGACGTCGTTTCAGGGTTAAGCAAGCATCGGTCAGCTCTGTTTTCAACCTCGTATCCACAGCTGGAGGAGCAATTAAATGGCATTAAGAGAGGCAAGGTAGGGAAAAAAGCGTTGAAGGTCCTAGGCGGCGGGGGATCGGCCGGGGTGGTGGTACACTGGACTCGTGTCAGATGTTAATTAAGGCCAAGGAGCGGAAAACGCGCTTGGTCTCCATGGCGGAGGGTGTCGCAAGCCAAGAAATGGCCGGCTGGTAGGTCTGTCTCTCGGCCCCCCACCGGCCTGCAACGTGTCCACCTCCATTGGCGTCGATGTGCCGGCCGATACATGGTCGCGCGTGTGCCAGGATTTTTATCCTGCGGGAGTTAACGCCGCGGCGAGGCGAGGCGAGGCGAGGCGAGGCGAGGCGAGGCGCGGCGGCCCCGCAACTTTACCGGTTGTCCGTCGTTATGAGGCCTATGCTTCTCGGATCGCGGTTGCTACTTGGCTGTCTGCCACGGTAGCTGCCGCGCTACCCAGCTAGCACGTCGCGCGAGTGCCGCGCCGCGGCACGGTGGGGGGATAAAAAATGAAGGCAGGTCAGGAACACCGGCACGGCGCACGATTGCGTCACGGAAGCCGGCGTGCTTTCGATTTCGAGTTCGTTCGAGAATCTGGACCGCGTAATTCCGGTAGGCAGGCAACCAGGCAGCGTTCGTCCTCCGACGAAAGTTCCCTCCGCTCCACGTGGTCCGACTCTCGCGTCCGCCACCCTACTCGGTGCCCAGAGTTTAGACGCAAAAACTGGTTAATCCGGTATCCAAGGGAGAGAGAGAGAGAGAGAGAGAGAGAGGGAGAGAGAAGGAGAGAGAGGAATCGTCCCGTGAATTTTCACTTATCGGTCCTCCCGTTGACTCTATTTATTCGTCCTGCTGATTCACCAGCCGCTTGCAAAACAATCCGCGAACAATCAAACCATAGCAGCGGCTGCACTTCAGAGGCCTATCGACCGGTGGAAACGTAAGATGGTTTCTCGTGGACCGCCTGGTAAGCGAACACGGTAAACTTTCGAGGAACGCCAGGCAAAATGTCAACGGCTCTCGACACCGTTCTATGACGCAACACTCTCCTCCCGTCGATCCTCTTCTGGGCCCCTCTTTCACCGTGTCTCTTTCCATGCGTCTTCGAAACAAGGATGCTGTTCGTTGAAGAAAGTTTCCAACTCGCGTACAAGCCCATAGAATTGTGCTCTGCATGGTAGCTACGATAAATAAGGCCCTTTCTGAAAATGTATACTGCTTAACCCTTTGACTGCTATCGGAGAGAACACAGACGGCGCCATATTCGCATATCAGCGCTGCGACTGGTCCACTGACTACCGTGAATTCTTGATATATGTCAATAACACGGGTCTTGCCAGCGTCATGTATCGTCCAGGAGACTCTCGAGCTTCGTGGCCCCTCACGGGGTATATTCCGTGGTAATGGGGATAATTCCGCAACAATTGTCATCCAGGTCTTGGCGACATATACAGTGAATTCTCGATATGTGTCAACAGCACGGGTCTTGCCAACCTCATTTATCGTCCAGGTCTTAGATAGAATGATAAATGCCATGTTGAAATAATTGGTAAAACAGTACAGGTGTTACAGTAAGAAAAATGTAGAGGGTCTGTCGTATACAAATATTCATAGACTTGTAAGGACGTATATATACGCCTTTCGTAGTAAAAGGGTTAATGATTCAAATGCGTCCAATTGGATTTGGACGAACACAATGGTCAGCCTATTCCTCACTTCGAATGTATAGCTTCGTGCCCTCGTAGGAAAAATTTGGAGAATAGTATGTTAGTAATAACAACACTGGGACAATTATCTTATACGTATAACATTACTGGGACAATTATTTTATACGAATAAGATTTACAAGATTAAAGTCATTAGTCAAACACTCACTCCCCATGTATCTTGTATCTTTAAGAGACACTTGTATTTCCATAGTTGCTGTGACACATAGTTATTCGAATAGAAAATTTATTACTCAATATTTACATTGCAATTCGTATAAATAGCTTTCCTCGTACAATCGAGGCTGTAAAATATTTTCATATACAATTTAACCCCTTTGGGGCGAACAAGATCCCAACAGTGTACAGGTAGAATCTTCTTTGTACGTGTGTATTTGTTAACCTCTTAACTTAAAAACCCTAGAATACTCGAGTATTACAATATAATATAATAGACACTTTTACAAAATAATTGTTAAGTTAACAGGTACAACACTTTTTGCTTGTACGAAAATTGTCGCTTTGATACGCAGGATCATTACAAAAAAGTGTATTTAATGCCCTTAAAAACCTGCAACACGATTAAACGAAACCAAAAAATACCAATTCCGTCGTGGGTTTGATAAATCCGAGCCGTGTAGGGTTAAACTTTCAAAAATCACGGTTTGGTGAAACCGAGGCTGTGTACATGAAAATAGGATTACAACGAGGGCATTAAAAAATGTATCGCTGTGATACACGATAATAAACGGTGTAAAGTGCTTTCAGCACACGAGTAATGGACAAAATGGTTTTACATTGTGAGTGGAAAAAACCTCGGACCGGAGGCCTGATAATGTAATAATGTCCCTGTCGCACCGGTGAAATTTCGCGGCAGCGTCACCGCGCATGTAAAATTTCCATGTAAAACCATTGGCGGATGGTTAATTGCACGCTGCCGCCGGTTCGTGATTTACGCGAGCTAATTACTGATAACGCGACGAGCGACGACAGAATCGACTTACAACGGGCCGAATATAACCATAGCACGCGATAAACGCGCATAAATGCATAACGAGTGCTTAACGTTTGCATCCGGTGACGAGCCAGCGCGATACCGATCTCGCCGTGAGAAGCGGAAAACGTTTGAAGATGCGTCCGTGAGCGGATCAGTGGAAGCGAAGGAGAATTCGCGCGCGCGCGTATATCTACGCGATACAGAACAATGGCCTCGCGAGCGAGCGAGCAAGCGAGCAATTTTTACGCGCAGAAACGACTGGTCGATTACTCGCCGCGATGTGTTCGGCTTGCGTGAAATTTCATTGTTCCGCGGACGCAACGGTGCAACACCCGTAGTAACCTTGGCTCCGATATTATTTGCTAATCTCGAAGTTACGCGATCCGCGCGGCGCGGCGCTGCGGCCACGCGAGAGGAGGGAACGAGCGATTGCGCGGCTGATAGCTTTGTTCGTCGAATAACTTCATCGCCGTCGGAACCAGGAAAGAGGGAAGAGCGGATTCTACAACTGGAACGGAGCTTCTGTGTCAGGGAACCGGCACGCGAGTCAATAAACACCCGCCACGCCGCGACGCCCCGCGCCGCGACGCGCCGCACCGAGCCGGGACAAAAACGCGAGAAATCGAAGCTGTTTTGGTATCCACTAAAATATTACGAAATATCTGTTACATTACAAAATCTGTATTTAATAGATCACTAAACATTTATAATATGTGGTAATCAGATCAGTTTCGTATGAATAAAATGAAAATATTCTAAGACGGAAGAAAAATTTAGTTTTAGAATGAAAATCGCGACGAGTGCATAGGAGTAATCCTTAGGTACTAGGGGTGTAGAACCTGAAATATCGGGAACCCGATGGTCGGGAAGAGGTCGGGTCGGGTTCCCGAAAATTTCGAGATCCCCCGAAGGAATCGGGGTTTCCGAAAATATCGAGAATATAACATATGACACCATTGCACTCAAGAGGAGACATTATAAATATTTTGTTTCGTTCTATAAATAATAAGAGACGTATCAGAATGGGAACGCAGGAATATCTACACACCATTTCCAAAATGGTCCAAAATTGTCCACGTATTTATTGACACGTTACTGCAAGCAATAAAACTCCAAGTCATGGAATGTCTCTTGCATCGAATTGTTCCCTTTTCTTTTGCAATTAAATTCAATTCAATTCAAAAATTGAATACCGAAATGATACCCTAGGAAATTCCTTTTGTAATATGTTTAACAGGCTGAAAATAATGTAACAGTATTACTAAAGACATCTGATTTTTTTACTGTTTGAAATTACGCCGACTGATTTTCATAAATGCATGAAATCCGCTGTTTAATGATGATTCATTAAGAATAGATCTTCTGAAAACGCTTCGAAGGTCATCGTATTTGACGCGTGTCTGCATTTTTTATTTATAAAGGTAATGCGATAGTCGAGGATAAACATCGTTCTCTCTAGAAAAATGTCGATGTCCTTGAATCCGAAAGAATGTAACCCTGAGAAAACGTGATTCGCCAGACAATTTCTCGAATCTCCGTTTCAATTACATTAGAGCCTCCTGTATCCGAACCCCCATTATCCACTATCCTAAATACTATAAAGAATTGTAGAATCTTTTGATTTCGATTGAAATAAATGAAACTTAATATATCAGAAAAGCGATTGTCCCGTTATCCGAACACTTTTGTTTTCTTATACGGCAGGCTCTGCTGTCTATTTGAACGTTGATTGATTTTCGCTGATACATAAATAGAAGAATAGATACAAATGGATCGCGTTGAATCCAAAGTGACGACCGCAGGATTCCCTCGGAACGTGTTCGGTGACCGCGCGACCAAACGTAACACGGTTTCCTTGCACGTAGTCAAACAATGCGTATCTCTCGGTGATTGACCCAGTGCGGTTGGACCGCAATTATTCACATTTCCCGGCAGCATGGTTGAACTTTCGGCTTGGTCGAATTATTATCTCGGAAATAGCCGCGCTTAGCTGCAATTTGCGCGTCGCGTCCCGACGGCAACGCGACGCGCGCATGCGTCGAATCCTTCGGTGTAGAGGTGTGCGAGAACCCGAAATATCGGGTCGGGACGGGTACCCGAAAATTTCGAGATTCACGAAAGTGTCGGGACTCCCTAAAAGGAAATCAAAATTTCCAGGAAACCCGATTCTTTCGGGAATCTCGAAGCTTTCGGGAAACTCGATTTTTTAGAGAATCTCGAAATTTCCGGGAAACTCGATTCTTTCGGTAATCTCGAAATTTTCGGGAAACCCGATTCTTTCGGGATTCCCTAAAGGAGAAATTGAAATTTTCGGGAATCTTGAAATTTTCGGGAAACCCGATTCTTTCAGGATTCCCCACGGGGAATTGAAACTTTCAGGAATCTCGAAATTTTTGGGAAACCCGATTCTTTCCGGGAAACTCGATTCTTTCGGCAATCTCGAAATTTTCGGGAAACCCGATTCTTTCGGGATTTCCTAAAGGAGAAATTGAAATTTTCGGGAATCTCGAAATTTTTGGGAAACCTGATTCTTTCGGGATTCCCTGAAGGGAAGTCAAAATTTTCGGAAATCTCGAAATTTCCGGGAAACTCGATTCTTTCGGGAATCTCGAAATTTTCGGAAATCTTGAAATTTTCGGGATACCCGATTCTTTCGGGAATCCCTAAAGGAGAAA
>JAQQRP010000089.1:0-14275 GCA_028454245.1 Halictus quadricinctus
TATAATTTGTCCAAAAAATATGGCACAACGTATATATGTCTTTTAAGTATCACGAATAGTTTTTGTTTATGGAAATATAAAATTTGTCTTTTGATTCAGTTGACGAGAAACAACATTGCCAGAGATTATTACAACAGAAATATGTGTATAAAGAAAAGAAATTGCTGTTGCCTCGGGGCTATAAAATTAGATGTAATAATTACAATAATAACATTTTACTAGCATGGAATGCCATTCCATAGCAGACGATAAAATATGCCTCACTCACCCATGATTAATCCACGCAACAATTAATTTACCGATCATCAAACTGTACGTCAAGGCAACACTCAAGCTGTCGATCATCTCAATAAAGCCCTCAGTCTTAAAGTGCGTAATCATGTATTTGTACTGATAAATTTGGCAAAAAACAGTAGACAACAACCAAAAAACTTTTCGTAAAACTGGGAAAGGTGTGCCCGGCCAAATGCCAATGAAATGGAGCCCATATTTGACAGACTGGCTAATTGTGTTTCGAGACATCATTCCACATGAAACTGATGAATTCACGTTTTTTTCTTTTCTTTTTTAAATTCCGCCAGCCCCTGAATTCTCAAATTCCATTATGAACGAATCTTTGCCACTTTCACGACCAGTAAGTACTGCATTCACCTGTGCTCGGTGGTTCTACACCAACTTCCTACGATATACTGAAAACTTGCTCGAGAACTATGTAAAAATAAAAGCCCGCGAAAGCAGTCCTCCGGCCGTTTGATGCGCGCACGCATCATCTGCATGAATATTCTAAATAATGTCGCGGTGATTACAGGTTTCCCCAAGAATAAGAAGACGCAGGAACGAATTTGTTGAAGTTGCGGTCCCTGCTTTCCTCCAGTGGACAACGATTTCCATGAAAAATGCAGGAGCCGATGCACAACTGCCAGGATCATGTTAAATTGATTTAGTCGGAAGTCGTGTCGGACGCAGAAAGAAAACTTCTGGAAATAAAATTGATTTTTTTCCGCGTCCCGTAATAGCGTTATTATGGTTCGGGAATATCTGAAATATCTGTTTCATTTTTATCGCAGAACCCAGAGACATAATACTATTTTATTCGAAAGAGATGAGCGCCGTCAGCAAGAAAGCAATTTCAATCATCGAAGGTTAGAATGGTAACTTGAACTTTCAAATATATTTGAACTTTTCATTTTGACACATCAATATTTGACTAGGGATTAAGCACCTTAGTATATGAAGCACCTGTAACGAACAGGTGACCTGAAAAAGTTACATCAGTTCATACAAGCATGTTCCCCGTTTTTAATTTATGGTACCTCTGATTTGGATTTATACCTCAACTGTGCTTACCTAATTATGTGTTTCGTATTCTAAAGGTGCTATTTTATAACTGCTAATTCCCTTGTAATTATTCAAGTGTTGTCCTCAAGACATCGCAAGAAATACTGACATGTAAGACGCTGACGCTTTCATAATCTACGGACACAGAAGACGGAAATACTTCACAAATAAGAAAATTATTCAGAATTAACGACCAATACTGACGCAGACGACATTTAAAAACCTCACCGAGGTGAAGGTGTCCAAACTGAGGGCTGAGAATTTTCCGAAAGTCAACTGGAATCCTTTCTGGGATCTTAAAAGTAAGAGCATAACTTGTCGACTCGTTGAAGGCTGCAAGTCGTACCACGACATTTTGTATGCTGTTTCAACAATCAAGTCGTTCTAAAGGATCAAAGATACTTTTATTATAAACATATTTCTTGTTACACGAAATTGTTTAAGAACTTGAAGGTAACCCAAACTTATGAAAATCGGTATTCACCAGGCGTTGCAAAAATGCAGCAGTACTAAAAACGAATATGTATATGATACATGCAAGTACATTTATCGTAGTATATGATTTTATTCACCTAATGTGTTTATATTAGGTCGTCCAAAATGTATTTTTTCCCAATATACACATATCTGTTTATTAATGTTTTATTCATTCTCAACCTTTCACTTATTTACCAACATGATTTGGGCTTTAAAGAACGCATTATGCATTAATCGAAAAAGAAGCAAACTTTTGGGACAACCTAACATTTTTACAACACCATACTAAATTGAACGTAATTAAATGTCAATGATGGTAACATTTCAAAGAAGAGTTAAATTAAGATAATACTACTTATCAGGGTGTCTAGAAATATTATTACAGTAGATTATCTCCGAAAGTGTCGGAGATATAAACAGTTTTTTATTTAAAAATTCTGAACAACTTACCTTACCGTTGAGGTACTCTCCAGCGAAGCAACATATGAATATTTCAATGCAAATCGCAACGTAGCAAAAAGCAAACTTCACCAGTTCTGAAAAATCGCTTCCATTTTGAACCCCCTGCAGTATGAAAATGTTTTTTTAGATAAAATATCATATGTACAAGTTTTGTAATGCCAAGAAAAGAATCAGCTCCATCAAAAAATTCGTTTATTGATTTCTCCAGGAAACTATTAATTAGATTATGCATGGTTCAATTGATTCGACATGATTCCGTCAATTAATACACACGAGCAAATACCTTTTGATTAGCCGCACACAAACCACGAAAACAACATTACTTACTATTACAACAAGATATCCTAGACAGCATAAAACTATTGTGTTCGCCATAAGTTGTGCCAAAGATATGAATGTAAACAGTTCTTCAATTCGCTCCGCAAACAGGATGAGTTCTTGATGTCTCACAGCAACGAATCGAAAATGCTTCTCGTCTTTAGAAGATGCAATTTTTGTCATTGCGTGGCATAATATTTCAATATGACATCCCATATGAAATATCTAAAATAGGCGTACCACAAAAAAATATTTTAAAATCCATATACTCATAAAAATCTACTAGTAACAATACAATAAGTGGTCACAATACACTTACCAACATTAAAAGAAGACCTGTAAGAATACTATACACATACGATATCGACATAAAGCTAATAGTTTGTAGAGCCACCACGAGCTCATAATTTGGCGATTTGACGGTATCGAAAGGCAAATCCATGCTCATAAGAAGACGTCGAGGCATAGTATCGTTATAATATGGAGCTGCGAGACTAGTAGCTGCATAAAAAACTGTATTCCCCACATACACAATAACAAGTGTCCCCGTTACAACTTGACAAAGGTTCGCTGCATTCGATATCAAATTCTTTGAATCGTTGACAAAATATTTAACACAATCCTCCTCCATAGACGTTAACATGTCGCGCAACACACTGCGAGACATCGTTATTAAAGACACATAAACGACTGCTTTTAGATACAAAGTGTCTGAATAAACTAACCATATAAGTAGATATTAACAATACACGATATGTATTGCCCCACTGTGCACCGAATTTGAGACAATAAAAATGATGCGAATTCCACAATCCCTCTAAGGGTGAAAATGAACATGATGAATTTGGAACGTGAGATTATTCGAATTTGACAGAAAAAATTGCACAAGAATGTTATAGAACGCTCAATTGTCTGGGAGATCCAATTTTTATAAAAACTGGGACGTAAGAACATTGTTGCACTATTCGATACTTGATAAAATCATTAAAAACAAAAATGACTTTGTATCTAATTTCTGTTGCTTACAATCGACTTCGAACATGTTCACTTTGCATAGAAATCCGCAGGAATGAACAATATCTACTACGGAACAACTTACCCATGATTCATCGACACAACAATTAATTTAACAAGCATTAAAATATACGTGAACATTACAGCGAGACAGTCAAATAGTTGTGGGAGCCTTTCAGAATGGAAATGCCTAATCACGTACATATACTGATAAACTAGGGGTATAACCGTGAACAAGATCCAAAGGAATTTACGAAAACCTGGAAACGGTGTGCCAGGCCAGGCACCAACGATACGAAGTCCATACTTAATCGATTGACTAATTGTACTTCGAAATCTCATTTCACTTAAAATTTATATCCTCGTTTTACTTCTTAAATTTCACTTCTCCTCGATTCCACAAAGTCCATTATGATCGAACCACGTTTATCGACAGTACACTCGGTAGTGTTGCCTGATCTTGTTGCGGCAAACTGGAAACTTTGTCGAAAACAATATGGAAAAAGATACTCGAAGCGCACTCGCACGATCTTCATAAATATTCGAAATAACACCGCAATGATTAGGGGTTTGTCGAGAACAGAAAAAGACGGGGGAGGATTTGTTTATGCTAAAGTTCTTGCTTGGTGCGCTGACCATCGATTTCCATAAAAAATGCAGCAACAGCAGACAGGGGACCCACAAGATCATGTTAAATTGATTTACTGAGATGTAGCGTTGATTTGAAGTTTCGCATCCGAAGGAAAAACTGCTAGACGTAAAAATGTTTTCCTCTAAATTCAATGATAATGAAAGCGTTATTATAGTGTAAAGAAAGTTGTGATACTGCTTTCATTTCTCCTTCCGACGACTGAGCTAGCAAATCATTTTTTTCCAGAGGAACAAGTGTTTGCGAGAAAGCAGTTACTGTAACTACAAAATGCAATGTAAGGTGGAGTTTCGAACATTATATTTAATTTTTTCATTTGTATACATTATCATTTGACTAAAGGTGAAGTACCGTAGCGTCCTGAACACGCGCCTGTGGTGAACAGATGGCCTGCAAAAAATTATGTTAGTTCATACAGGCATCTTCTGCTTCTATTTCATTTACGTGTATGAGCATGTCTCATCCGTGATGTTTCTTTCTTATTTATTTTTATATTTTAATAGTGTTCACCTACACTTCAAGCTGTTAATTCCTTTGTAATGTTTCAATTACAATGCACTACAGATGGAACAATTGCGAAACGTTGCTTTCAAGACATCGCAAGGAATACTGACATGTAAGACGCCGACGCTTTCATAATCTACGAATATGGAAACCAGCATTATTTACTGAAATTAATTGGAGCTTGTTTTATAAATATCGTGAACTTTATCTGCACAAAAATTGTTCGCAAAGAGAACGTAGATACTTACGAGCATAGATGAAATTTAAAAGTCTTACCCAAGTGAAGGTTTCCAAACTAAGGGTTGAAAATTTGCCAAAAGTTAGACGCAATCCTTTCTGAGATCTCAAAAGTAACAGTATTACATGTCGACTCATAGAAGGCTGCAAGTTGTACCAAGATATTTGGTATGCTGCTTCCACAATCATGTCGTTCTAAAGAACAAAAGAAACTTTAGGTGCCAGATATAGTCGAAAGTGCTGCTTATTTAATAACACTTTTTAAAAACGCATTTCAGACAAAACATAATTTTGTTCATTTAATGTGTTTATACATTTTAACACAATAAATGCAAATTACAGTTAGAGAATCTTGTAATACAAATGCAATGGCGAAAACATCTGAAGGAGGACGTAGTTTGAATATATAAAAAGCATATATCTTCTTATGGAATTCTTATGGAAATTAACAACGGTGCAGCAAACAGTTCTAAAAAATTTACCTTAACGTTGAGGTACTCTCCAGCAAAGCAATATGTGAATATTTCGATACAAATTGCAAGATAGCAAACGATAAACTTTATCTGTTGGGAAAATTCACTTCCATCCTCTATTGTCTGAAACATAAATGTGTTTTTAGCTCAATTATTTTATAGCTGTATGTACAAATTCTTCCAGACGTACTTTAAAATATTTTACACATCTGCGAACGCATGGAATATACACGAGCACAGAGTATAGCAACAACACATAGCAATACTGTAGAAAACATTGCTTACCACTATAACAAGATATCCTAGACAGCATGAGACTATAGTGTTCGATATAAGTTGTCCGAAAGATATGAACGTAAAGAGTTTTTCAATTCGCTCCGAAAACGCGATGAGTTCTTGATGTCTTACAGCAACGAACCGAAAATGTTTCTCGTCTTTAGAAGATGAAATTTTCGACATTGCAAGACATAATATATCGATGTGGCATCCCATGTGAATTATCTAAAGCCGTCGTGCCGTTGTTAAAAAAATTATTCGCACCATAGAAAAATATTTCATGATTAGACTGCGGATTTTATACATTTATAACAAAAATGAGTAGCTGTAATTTGAGACAGCAGAAACATTTAAAAAATCGAAGAGTATCAATACATTACATTCGACCTACTCAAAGTATTCATCACAGCGTCTGCGCGTAATTGTCATTTCGCATAAAGATCGGCAGTCTACTCATGATACAGTCTTTACTCGATATATGTCCCAAATATCTAGCCTGTAAAAGTCCCAGAACTATCCCTACTGCCGCGGTGTATGCCCCGTGAGGAGCTTGAAAGCGCGAGTATCCTCGGTCGCCGAGGAGTGTAAACATAATACGGGTTGGGTATATCGGTGTGAGACCAGGAGATCACTACTAATCCAATAAAAAAACTTCTTTATTTTCGAGGAACGGACAGGCACGGAGAGGCACGGACCTGCACGGACCCGCACGGACCTGCGCAGACAGGCACGGACCTGCACGGACCTGCACGGATCCGCACGGACCTGCACGGATCCGCACGGACCTGCACGGACAGGCACGGAGCTGCACGGACAGGCACATACCTGCATGGACCTGCACGGACCTGCACAGACAGGCAGAGACCTGTACGGACGTGCACAGACAGGCACGGACCTGCACGGACAGGCACGGAGCTGCACGGACAGGCACATACCTGCATGGACCTGCACGGACCTGCACAGACAGGCAGAGACCTGTACGGACCTACACAGACAGGCACAGACCTGCACGGACAGGCAGGGACAGGCACGGACTTGCACAGACAGACACGGACCTGCACAGACAGACACGGACCTGCACAGACAGGTACGGACAGACACGGACCTGCACAAACAGGTACGGACAGACACGGACCTGCACGTTCCGTCCGTTGAACGAACCAGCACCGACCAATATTATTGTTGGAATAGCTGAGCCGTGAAGCGCACGAGAATAGGGAAGCGTGATCAAGCGATCGGAAAATGTCAAAGACCACGCGTGAGCGATTAGCGTTAGCCTATTTATACTGCCCGGGGCTATCGGCTGCAGAAGGAGTAAGGAGTGAGATTTTTGAAATTACAAAGGACGAGGCAGCGCCGAGCGCTCGTTAGCGCGCGACGGCAATGACAGATGACCTGACGGCCGGCGCTGCGCGGGAGACAAAGGACGAGAGGTAACGGATTAGATATTTGGAATATGGGAAACGATAGCCCACACCACAAGTATTACGCCAGACGTAAACAGATGGTTTACATCTGTGGTCGTTCACCCGATCCCGGCGTGGAGCTCGAACAGCTGAGCTATAGGTCGACGCTATTGTCGACGCCGCGACGCGGTCGCAACGCGGCAGTTTTTATATATGGATTGCTGGCAAGAAGTTTATAACAACCATGTAAGAACTGTGGCGGCCCGAAATAGATTGCATTACCGAAATTATCGGTAATGCCTCTGAAGATCTTGAGCAAGTGACACACTGTGGGTTGAAACGGGAAAAACGCGGACGACTATTTTCGAAGTCATTTTTTAGCTGAAATTAATACAAACTTGTGATTTTATAGATTTTGATGTGCAGAATTCGAATTAATAATCAGACTTGACCTGATTCGAAACATATAAAAGTTATAACATTAAATTTGTCTTTGAAAGCGTTAATTATGAATTTAACGAGACTTATTATTACAGCTCATAATTGTCCTTGACCAAACCCGTATTTTGGACATACATCGTGTAGACACTGTATAGGACTATGCTACTGCCCCCCAAAAAATAACGTAACATTTCACATACTAATTTTGTATTAACTAAACTAGTAATAATATGACAAGTAAAACAACAAATTGATTAAAGCATGGCCCAAAAAAGTGTGATAATGTTAACATAGTATTTTTCCTTTTTCTAGTTAAAATCAGAAGACAGCTTACCATCATCAAAAGGAGAGCACTAAAAATGCTGTACGCGTACGAAGTCATCAATATGCTAATAATTTGTAACATCACCACCAGTTCGTAATTAGGGGACTCGACGGTGTCGAAAGGCAAGTCCATGTTCAAAAGAAGACGACGAGGTATAGTATCGTTAGAATGTGGAGCTGCGAGAGTGGTAGCTCCGTAAAAACCTGCGGACGCCACGTAGATGATAATAACTGTTCTCGATACACTCTGCGATAGGTCCGCTGCATTCGATATCAAATTCTTTGAATCGTCGACAGAATATTTAACAGAATCTTCCTCCATAGACGTTAAAATGTCGCGTAACACACTGTGAGACATCGTTATTAAAGTCTCCAGCCGTCTAGGATGAAACCAACTGTACCATTGGTTTCAATCGTAAACGACTGCTTTTAGATACAAAGTGTCCGAATAAACTAACCATATAAGCAGAGACTAGCAATACGTGGTATGTATTGCCTCATTGTGCACCGAATTCGAGACAATGAAAAAGATGCGACTTCTTCGATCTCTCTAAGGGTGACAATGGACATGATGAATTGGAACGTGAGATTATTCGAATTTGACGTAAAAGAATTGCACAAAACAAAGTAGAATTTCATAGAGCTCTCAACTCTCTGCGACGTTTTTTTACCAAGTCGGCCATACGTCTAAAAATTGAAAATGTATTCTGCTTTTTGAACTGTATATTTTATAACCAGAATTCGATTTTAAGTCTGCTTGAGAAGGTGTTGGATGCTGATGAAATCAATATTTTGAATATGGCACGAATTCAATGAGTAACCAAAAGTTTTTATTTGCACTGCCATGGACCTGACAAACCATTCGTTGGGAGTTTTATTTAGAAAAGGTATGCTTTGTTTGACTGGACTCTTATAAAATCATTTGTACAGCTTCCTCATAGATTCCTGTGCTATGCAAATTTAGCTATAACAGACAATAGTTGCTTTCGCAAACTCGACGTAAGTAAAACGTTCAAAGAAATAATAAAAAAAAAAGTGTCAGACATTCACAAAAATGCAAGAGTGACAACATGAGGGTAAACATAATAAAATTTTGCCAAACAAATTTTGCTGTCATCTGTAATAAATAGACTGCGGACATCATGCGATTATAGCAAAAATGAATTGGTTAAATACAAAACCGTGAAGGCTCCAGAAGAATTTAAGAACATTGTTACACCATTTGATACTTGCTAGAATAATTAAGAGCAAAAATTTAATTCCTATCTAATTTCTGTTGCTTGCAATCGATCTCGAACATTTTCACTTTGCATGGAAATCCGCAGTAATGCGGAAAAATAACTTACCCACGATTCAACGACACAATAGTTAACTTAAGAAACAGCAAAAAATACGTGAAAATCAAAGTGAAGCAGTCAAACAGTTTTGGGAGCCCTTCGGAATAAAAGTGTGTGATCACGTACATGTACTGGTAAAATAGGGATATGGCCGTACACGTCATCCAAAAGAATTTATTGTAAACCGGCAATTTAGCACTAGGCAAAGCACCAACGATATGAAGGCCATACTTAATGGATTCACTGACTGTACTCCGAAATATCATTTCGCAGAAAATTGATGTCCCGGTTTTTATCTCTTAAATTCCACTATTCCCTTATTCCGCAAAGGGCATTATGATCTCCGCGGTTATCAAGAGCACAATCGATAGCGCTTCCTGAACTTCGAACGACAGACTGAAAACTTTAATTCGAAGAGAGAAGCTTGCAAAAGCAATCTTCCATTTGTTGCGCCACACGCATGATCTACATGAATATTCTAAATAATTACGGGTTTCCCTGGAACAGGAGAATAAGAAGGAAAAATTTGTTGTAGTCGAAGTTTCTGCTTGCCGGTATTGATCAGCGATTTCCATAAAAAATGCAGGTACCGACGACACACGGTAGGCAAGATCATGTTAAATTGATGTGATTCGAAATCGAATTGAAGTTTCGTATTCCAAGAAAAATATTGTAGGCATATAAATCTTTTCTTCGACCTCCTATGAAATTGTAGCATCATTATAGTTCAAGAAAAGTATAGATATCGGTTTCATTCTCCTCGCGGAGTACGAACATAGAAAATGATATTGTTCCGAAGAGATTAGTGTTAGCAAGAAAAATGTTAACATTACTACAACGTGTGATATAAATTGAATTTTCAAACATCATTATATTTAAACATTACATTAACATTTGACTGGAGATTAAGCACCTTATTATGTGAAGCACACACCTGTAACGAACAGGTGACCTGAAAAGGGTATATCAGTTCATACAAACATGTTCCCCGATTTTAAATTTATGGTGCTGCCTCCGATTTGGATTTATATTTCAGCTGTGCTCACCTACTTATGTGTTCTGTATTCTAAAGGTGTTATTTTAGACCTGCTAATTCCCTTGTAATTATTCAAGTATTGCGCTTAAGACATCGCAAGAAATACTGACATGTAAGACGCCGACGCTTTCATAATCTACGAACACAGAGACAGAAGTACTTTAGAAATAAGAAAATTATTGACAATTAACGACCAATACTGACACAGACGAAATGTAAAAACCTCACCGAGGTAAACGTGTCCAAACTAAGGGCTGAGAATTTTCCGAAAGTCAACTGGAATCCTTTCTGAGATCTTAAAAGTAAGAGTATAACTTGTCGACTCGTTGAAGGCTGCAAGTTGTACCAAGATATTTGATATGCTGTTTCAACAATCATGTCGTTCTAAAGGATAAAAGATACTTATATTATAAACATATTTCTTGGTTCACAAAACTGTTTAAGAACTGAAACATAATCCAAACTTATGAAAATCGGTATTCACCAGGCGTTGCAAAAATGCAGCAGTACTAAAAACGAATATGTAGTATGGAACACGTTGTGAACAAAAAACTGGAGACATGACAATACATTTTTCGTAGTACATAATTTTATTCATCTAACGTGATTAGATTAGGTCGTCCAAAAAGTATTTTTTCACAATATACACGTGTTTAATATCTGTTCATTAATGTTTTATTAATTCCCAAGCTTTCTCTTATTTACCAACGTGATTCGGCTTTTAAAGAACGCAATACGTATTAATCGAAAAGGGCGCAAACTTTTGGGACAACCTAACATTTTTACAACACCATACTAAATTAAAAGTAATTAAAAGTCAATAATGATAACATCTCAAAGAAGAGTTAAATTAAGATAATACTACTGTCTAGTTCGGAGATAATCTACTGTAATAAGTACTGTACTAGTGTCTAGGAGTATTATTACAGTAGATTATCTCCGACAGTATTGGAGATATAAACAGTTTTTGTTATTAAAACATTCTGAACAACGTACCTTAACGTTGAGGTATTCTCCAGCGAAGCAACACATGAATATTTCCATGCAAATCGCAACATAGGAAAAAGCAAATTTTACCAGTAAAGCAAAGTCGATTCCAGTTCGCAACCCCTGCAGTACGAAAATATTTTTTTAGATAAAATATCATATGTACAAGTTTTGAAATGCCAAGAAAAGAATCAGCTCCATCAAAAAATTCGTGTATTGATTTCTTCAGGAAACTATTAATTAGATTATGCATGGTTCAATTGATTCGTCATGATTCCATCAATTAGTACACACGAGCAAATACCTTTTGACTGGCCACACACAAACCACGAAAACAACATTACTTACTATTACAAATAGATATCCTAGACAGCATAAAACTATAGTGTTCGACATAAGTTGAGCCAAAGATATGAATGTAAACAGTTCCTCAGTTCGCTCTGAAAACAGGATGAGTTCTTGATGTTTCACAGCAACGAACCGAAAATGCTTCTCGTCTTTAGAAGATGCAATTTTTGACATTGCGTCGCATAATATGTCAATATGACATCCCATATGAAGTACCTAAAGTACAACAACAACATTGTGGTTACAATAAAATATATGGTCACATAACATAATTTTCACGTAATTAAAGTCATTTATACTCACCAGCATTAAAAAAAGAGCAGTAAAAGTACTATACGCATACGATGTCGCCATACAGCTAATAAATTGTAGAGTCACCACGAGCTCATAATTTGGAGAATCGGCGGTATCAAAAGGCAAATCCATGCTCAGAAGCAGACGACGAGGTATAGTATCGTTAGAATGTTGAGCTGTGAGAGTAGTAACTGCATAAAAAACTGTGTTCACCGCAAAGACAATGATAATTGTCCTCGTTACAAGTTGACAAAGGTCCGCTGCATTCGATATCAATTTCTTTGAATCGTCGACAGAATATTTAACACAATCTTCCTCCATAGATGTTAAAATGTCGCGTAACACACTGCGAGACATCGTTATTAAAGCCACCAGTCGTCTAAAATGAAACCAACTGTCCCATTGGTTTCAATCATAAATGACTGCTTTTAAATACAAAGTGTCTGAAGAAACTAACCATATAAGCAGATATTAGCAATAGTTGTTATGTACTGTCTGATTGTGCACCGAATTGGAGACAATGAAAAAGATGTGACTTCTTCGATCCCTCTAATGAATTGGAACGTGAGATTTTTCGAATTTGGCGTAAAAGAATTGCACAATAATATTATAGAACGCACGATTTTCTGCGAGCTTCAATTTTTATAAAAACACCTTTTTCCTAAAAAATGCAAATGCATTCTGCTTTTTAATGGAACTGCATATATTATTACTATACATCGATTCTATGGGAAGTCTGCATGAGATAAGAATTCTCCTTGAATTACGAAGTTGATAAAATACATATTTTGTATATGGGACGAGAAACGCAATGATGGAGATAGCAATCTTACAAATGACAACTGTGAACAATCAAAAGTTGACATTTGTGCTGCAATGGAGCTGAGAAGCCAATTCGTTGGCAATTTTGTTTAGAAAAGTTCTGCTCGTACCTAATAGATTACTGTACTATGAAAATGTAACTATAACGTAAGTTAAATACAACAAGAAATAGTACAAGAAATTTCGAACGTCCACAAATGCAAGAGTGTCATGATAATAAAATTTCACTGAAAGTGTTTACTGTCATCTAAAATAAAGAGACTACGGATTTTATGCATTTATAAGAAAAATGAATTGGTGAAACATAAAACTGAAGACTTAATAGGGACGTAAGAACATTGTTGCACCATTCGACTTGATAAAATCATTAAAAACAAAAATTTCTTTTTATCTAATTTCTGTTGCTTGAAATCGACTTCGAACATGTTCACTTTGCATAGAAATCCGCAGTAATAAACAATACCCACTGCGGAACAACTTACCCATGGTTCACCGAAACGACAACTAATTTAACAAGCATTAAAATATACAAGATAATTACAACGAAACAGTCAAACAGTTGTGGGAGCCTTTCAGAATGGAAATGCCTAATCACGTACATATACTGATAAACTAGGGGTATAACCGTGAACAAGATCCAAAGGAATTTACGAAAACCTGGAAACGGTGTGCCAGGCCAGGCACCAACGATACGAAGTCCATACTTAATCGATTGACTAATTGTACTTCGAAATCTCATTTCACTTAAAATTTATATCCTCGTTTTACTTCTTAAATTTCACTTCTCCTCGATTCCACAAAGTCCATTATGATCGAACCACGTTTATCGATAGTACACTCGGTAGTGTTGCCTGATCTTGTTGCGGCAAACTGGAAACTTTGTCGAAAACAATATGGAAAAAGATGCTCGAAGCGCACTCGCACGATCTTCATAAATATTCGAAATAACACCGCAATGATTAGGGGTTTGTCGAGAACAGAAAAAGACGAGGGAGGATTTGTTTATGCTAAAGTTCTTGCTTGGTGCGCTAACCATCGATTTCCATAAAAAATGCAGCAACAGCAGACAGGGGACCCACAAGATCATGTTAAATTGATTTACTGAGATGTAGCGTTGATTTGAAGTTTCGCATCCGAAGGAAAAACTGCTAGACGTAAAAATGTTTTCCTCTAAATTCAATGATAATGAAAGCGTTATTATAGTGTAAAGAAAGTTGTGATACTGCTTTCATTTCTCCTTCCGACGACTGAGCTAGCAAATCATTTTTTTTCCAGAGGAACAAGTGTTTGCGAGAAAGCAGTTACTGTAACTACAAAATGCAATGTAAGGTGGAGTTTCGAACATTATATTTAATTTTTTCATTTGTATACATTATCATTTGACTAAAGGTGAAGTACCGTAGCGTCCTGAACACGCGCCTGTGGTGAACAGATGGCCTGCAAAAAATTATGTTAGTTCATACAGGCATCTTCTGCTTCTATTTCATTTACGTGTATGAGCATGTCTCATCCGTGATGTTTCTTTCTTATTT
>JAQQRP010000090.1:0-14272 GCA_028454245.1 Halictus quadricinctus
TTCCTCGGCTATTACCGAACGGCCGTGAATATAGACACGCGTTCGTTGCACACCGCTATCCCCGGCAACGACCCTCTCGGCTCCGGCCCTCTTCCTTTCTCGGACCTCGCCAATTGAATTGCATTACCGTTTGATCAGCAATCGATTCTTTCCTCTTTTCCACTCGGTCCGGCGCCGAGAATGACTTTATACGGCCCCCCGATGCCGAATAAAATAAGGCGCCGACGTCCAGAGACCGACGTCCACGCCGTTGACACATACGCGTGGCTGCCGACCATTCGAATTTATTCGATGCCCTTTGAACGACGCCGATTTCGCTCGGCTGTTCCCACACAGTGCTCCAAAATCCTGAGAGCTCCGACTATATTCACGGATCTTTTAATCATTTATATTTACAACCTTTAGAGGCTTTTCATAGATTACGATTCTGGTGCCGAGGTATCCTTTTTTGTTAGGACGGGGAAATACCCTTAACCCTATGCCCTACAATATCGAGTCATACTCGTGATTCTGAACAGAGACTCATAAATATGTATGTTATTAATTTTGGCTTTGTTAATGTACAGCTATTGAAGAACGTATAGACATACAACGGACATAAATTTTCTCTCTTTTTTTTAGGAAATATTGAATTTCAAAAAAGTTCTAGTTACTGAAACCCGTAAAGTAAATCGTAGGGCAAGGGGTTAAAGGGGATATTCCTGTTCAGAGTTGTCAATTGTAGACAATTTATGAGATCAAAATTTGGTACACTTGTTTGGCTGCGTTTCAGAATAAGACACTGTAAATTTCATAAAATTATCTCTATTACTATTTAAGCGATTATTTATTGCGATTTTAGTCGCACGTAGCAGAAATTCACTGGGATTGAAACTGTTTCAAGCAATAAAAAAAAAAGAACTGTTGTCGATATTGACATAATTTTGGTTCACCGGCTGTATTGAAATCATACAATAATTTAAATAACTATAAAGATAGTTGCATAAAATTTGAAAACACTCGACTAATAATAACGACTCTAATTGGAATACAGAACTACCCTTACAGAGGATTTTTCACGCTATGAAAACAAGGTCCTGCCAGGTGATTTAGAATTTAAATTTAGGCAAATAATGTCACACAAAGGTGGCCTCAAGATTTGACAGTTAGGGATTTTTCATAAACAAAAGTTACGATATCTGCTGATTTGTATGTGTCAGGTTGTTCTGAACGAATTCTAAATGGATTAGAGGATTTCTTTAAATTGAAAACCTTAATTTTGTCTTCCAAAGACAGGATTCAAATAAAGATATTAAAATTGTTATTGAATAAAAAGAGATGACCAATGCTATTACATTGTCTTTGTTAAAGTTTAGCGACGTTTCCAATTGCCACGATCGTACAATGAAGAATACTACTTAAAAAATATGTTTGCTATTGTCATTGAGAGTTGCTCATCCCACCATATTTAATCTAAAGTATAAAATTCGTGCCGACTTAATTGTCTGCAAAAATTACTGTACTAGCTCGTATAATGGTTTCGAGTTATCGCGTCGATGGTTCGACTATTCGAAATATTCGACGAATGATGAAACGAGTGGTGGGGGTGGGGGCAGTGACAAAAGGGATCATGCGTGCATAGTCGCGGGTATTTGCGTTTCTCTTTCCGCGCCCCAAAGTCACGAAGAATTTACGCAGCGCAGTGAAATTCCCGCAGAGTCATATATTTCAACGGGAAATTGTCAGTTCGTCACGCTGACGCCTATCATCGAGTCAGGCGTTTATCGTCGGCATTACATTTTGATTAAATTCCAGGTCCGCCGGTGAAATTCTAGTTCCTTCGCAAATGGATTCGCCGTGTTTGCGGCGGTCTCCAGTTACAACGGATTGGTCGAATTGTCAATCGGCTCGGCTAAAGCCGGGTAACCATATTTTCGCGTCGTCCCCTAATGATTCGTCGGCAAACTCGCGAAAATTGTCCCTCCGCCGTGAAATCCGTTCGCGTGCCGCAATTTTGCGCGTAACGCAAACTTTTTAACGACCGTGATAAATGAGAGTGCCCGTAAGCCGATACTAATTTCACAGAAAAATGGTGACAGATATATTTCAAGAATAAACGTTATTTATCGCTAATATTTTAAGACGCATCATTTGCACATTTTTAAGCCGAGATGGAAAATATCGGATAAATAGCTATAATTTCTAAATACCCTCGAAAAACAACATCGCAGGAAGCATAAAACGGTCTTTAAGCCCAGAAATAATGCGGCGCTCGTAAACTAGTTTTAACGGCTTAAAATAACAAAGTAACCGCGTAAAATAGTTATACTTCGAAGTAAAGTTCAATGAACGATTCTGCGAGTAATTTATTTTTAATTCTTAATAAATCTGTTTAAACGGAAACCTCGTTGCATTCAAATTAAACAGTAGTAAGCATTATGATACTTTAGAAACAAACGGGAAATATTAGTTCGCGTCCGAGCGTAACAAATTCGTTTGGAATCCGCGTTTTCGTGAACGACGTTTCAAGGGGATGCAAACGGGGAAATATAAACTGCTTTTTTATCCGGAACGAAGATTATTCGCGAAGTGCTAGTTAGATGGGAGGAGAGGGGAACGTTAAATGGCCATTTAATGAAATGGAGATAATCTTATTACGGGCGTTTCTTAGAGAAAGGTAACAATAAGTCAGGTGGTTGGATACTTCTGTCCGGTGGGCACAATCGTCGACTTAAATCGTCCTACGGGCATTTGGAGGCACGTGCAACGCCGTAATAATACCACGCCGGGAGCGCACAGGAAGCGCATCCTGGTATTCTATTAAGATTTACGAGCGGTCGTTTGAGAGACACTGGTCAACCGGAAACTAGGTTCCACGTGTTGTAAGAGCGCCGCGGTTAGCGTGAATATGTATGTAGGGCGCATATGCACATATGTGCATCTATACTTCTCCCCCCCCCCCCCATCGATTCGACGGAATGGCCATTGCATTTCAATAACAGGAACGTGGATGGGTTTCGTTGCATACCGGCTATAAGCTTTTGTCTGCGAAAGTCAAGGGTCCCCGATCCTGAATATTGCCCACCTTACGTAGACCCGGATCAAACTAATCTCTCGCTATTTTTCACATTTTTTTCAGGTGACATCTAAATACTGAAAAATTTAACAATTTTCGTGAATTTTTTCCAAAGCAATGGTATGTCTTACGTTATAATTTTTTTTTGTAATTGATATAGCTACTCTTCCATATCTAAGAATCATATTTTGTATCATTCTTAATCAGTATGTTTATTGTCATCGTTGCTTAATTAAATTACTTTGATTTTGTGGGAATTCTAGGGGTTGATATTTGGCTAGTTGAAGTATGAACTTTTCCGACGAATTGTTATCGTATTTGTACAATTTATTTTGTAACTAATATTAACTGGAAATTGCAAGTACTAGAAAAATTGTTCAAAAAAATAAAAAAAAATTGAATATTACAATATAATATATTGATTATAGACATTCCAGAACGCCATTGAGAATTAAAAACTATCTTGATTTCAGCTTTGATAGAAAACACGCGAAAAAACTTTCGCATGGCTTTCGAATAAATAGTCTAGGGTTGTGGCGAAGGAAAGAATGAAAATAATTGCTTGTCATAATGAACCGGTGTTGTTTGCCATTGACAAACTTATCAATAATTACTGGGAAATTGAGGTTTAATCGTTATTTCCGAGGAAAATATGCCGGCGTTCTTGCTGTTTTCCGCTCGACGGATCACTAACGAATCGTTGATTTCCCATGTGGGTTTCCGGCTTCGTTTGTTTTGGGGCTTATGGAAATGCACCCTGGGAAAGCCATAATTTAATTTCAACGTAAGCGTACAACAGAGAAGCTCAATGGCGGAGTTTCGTCTCGTTTTAATGGATGTTTAGAACTTTCAGAAGACTGACGTTCGTCGAGCGTTACAAAACTTTATTCCTCAACTTCCGGTGAGCTCGATACAACGATGCTGGGGTATTATAATTCAGAACGTAATCCTGTCTTTCGAGAATATCACCCTGATTCACTTCGCTTTTCCTAGTTTAAACTATCGATCTCCGTATTAAGATTAGTTAACACGTAAGGTAGTTACATTTATTAATAATGTACAAGTAGGTGAGAATTTCGAATGATTGAAAATTGAATTATCTGTGACATTAAATTAAATACATAATGTCTGTATTTGGTGAATAAACGTGCAATTTTATTCGACTCTGGTACCAACAGCTAATTAACGGATCAGGAACCATTTAATTTCATTTTCTACTGATTTTTATATTTCGAATAATTCCGATGGAATGAACCACTTTCAGTCTATGAAATATAATTCAGAATATTCGTACATTTATTAAAATTCGATTTAAAATTGCGGAGGAGTAAATATTTCCATACAATAAAATTTTAAATGTATATTTAACAATTATTTATGGGAACATTTTCCACTGAAAAAAGGGAAAAACAAAACGCTTAAAGATGTTTCCAAATCCAAAATTACCAATAGATAATAATTCTATCAATTTTCACTTGTAAAGAACACGATAAAGGATAATTTATTTTCCGCATTAACCGATTCATTATAATAAAAATAAAATAAAGGTATACCGTTCCTAGCAGAGAATATTTGATCAAAATCGTGAACATGATTGCTGTATTGCATATATATTGGACAAATGTGATAGAGGAATCAACGATATTTTATGAAAACATTAATAAAAATGTCTTACATGCATGTAACGTGATGTAATCATTTTCTTAATTGAAATCGCCTTTAGTTGTTTGTAGAAAACAATGTAATTCACTGTGCAATAATTTTAGAGCGTCTGATTAAAATATTCATTATAAAATGTCTGTTGGTAAAAAATGTAAAAAGTTTTTACTATATCGTATACCAGTGAAGAGCACGGTAGGGGCCCCTCAAACGCCTGCTTCTCGTTCCCCACCATAGTTTACTCTAAATGGACAGGGAGTGCTATGGTGCCCATCCTGCCCATCCCTGTCCTATATACTAAAGTACATATTGTATAAAGTATACAAAATATATACTATAGTATATACTAAATCTTAAAGCTTATTCGTACTACCGCATACATGCCACACCATTTCAAATTACATACAAGTACTACTAGTTCCGACCACTAGTAAACGACAGAAAGTTATTCAGGTATCGGGAAACATTCAGTAATAAGTTGACGACTTTGATAATCTGGGTCAAAGTGGACCTTGAAACCGCCGTCGCGTCGGTAGGTTAAAACACGAACACCACGAAATTCGGCTGAACAATCTCGAAGCAACGTCGCTCGCCTAATCGAGCGTCCGTTTATCCGAGAACGACGGTGTTCGGATAATCGAGTCTCTGGCGCATTTCCATCGGCCGTTAGCGGATTCCTGGCGTGACCGAGAAGTCGAAACAACGTTTACGTGTCCTCCGAACGACAAAACCGTCCGTGTGTGTCGATGAAGATAGGAGATAGTGTAGGGGGATCCTCGCCGCTAAGATGCCCGGTTCGTTCTCGTGGGAAAGGGAGATCCGCGACTGATACGTTCTCGCGCGAACTTCCATCGTACTCACCTAGTAGCCAGATCCCGGTGCACGAAGTTCAGATTCTCCAGGTACCGCATGCCCGACGCGATCTGAGCCGCCATGTAGATGAGACAGTTGAAACTGAAACGAGGAAACGACGTGAGCCGCCCGGACGACAAAGTTGCAGTAACGTTCTCCAGGATTTGGGGAGGGGGGGGGGGGGAGGCCGGGGACAAGAGAGGGGTTCCAAGGGGGGGTTTAGGGGGGTGCAGAGGGAGAGAAAGAGAGAGAGAGAGAGAGAGCGAGAGGTCGTAGGAAACGCCGAGGACTCGGTGACTGCACGAAGACTACGTCGCTCACGATTAATAAACGCTTCAAACTCCGGCCCCGGAGAAACTTATTGGGTGTTAACTTCGCGACGCGACGCGACGCCTTGCCACAGCGGATGAAACTAATCGTAAATCTTGAGTCCCGCCGGCGGAGCTGTTGCTCCGCGGGGGAATTATTTTGGAATTCTCTCTGCGACTGATTAATTTTACGGAGCCGCCTAACGCCGGCGTCGAAGATCGTGTTATAGGAATAGTCCGAATTGTGCTCTTTCTCGGTTTCAATTTAACATACAATCTGATATTACACGATCTTGAAACAACACGGTACAAAAAAAAGAATGTACATACAGTGGATCCAAAAAGTATTTGGACAGTTTTCCTAGTGTCGGGAAATTGTCGAGAACTTTTAATAGACAATTTTATCTTGAATAAAAATTGATTCATTTTATTTGGAAAAGAATATCTTCCAATTTGAGTTTATTTTATTTCGTTAAAGAGAAAATAAACATCTTTTTAAATTAGCATCGTGCAGTCAGTCGGGTAGTAGTAGGTGAATTCATGTTCCGAAAATTAGAATTTTTTGCTTCGTTGTTTATTACCTGAGAGTTTTGACACCGATTGGCATAGAGTGAGCATCTTCGGCAGTGATATGCGTTTTTAGGAATTGGCAGAGATCTCCGTGCTCTAGATACTCCATAACCACACAGTATGGTTCTTCACGGCAGCATGCGCCCAGGACTCTAGCTATATTTCGATCCTCCAGGGCAGCCAGAATCCTGACGTCACGTTGGAAGTCTAATCTGGAGAGATATTCACAATGATATTACCGCATAAATATTTTTCGAATCTTAAAGAAAATATTTGTTGTGTGTAATGAACTGCAGTTTAATAAGTACATTAACCACGTGGCTATTATACATTTATTAAATCAGAGAATCAAAAGTATGGTTTTAAAAGTACGCATCAACGGCGGGTTTAACTTTCGTATCAGTAGGGCCCCCTTTATCTTTTTGTTGATAAGTTTATGAGAGTTTGCAACTTCTATTTCTAACTTGAGTTTAAGGGCCCCAAAATTTTTACCGCTTGGGGCCTTCACTTGACTTGAGCCGCCACTGGTACGTATGCATTATATATAATAATTTGTAGTACTAAAATGGATGCATAAACGCATTGTATTAGTAGTACAAATTAATTCGTTGTCTTCCGTTCGTCAATTTGTTGATTATAAATTGACGACTTAAAATACATTCCACTGTCAGAAATAATCTCTATCAAACCTTGTGCGTTTCCTTCGACTCATGAATAATTACTAAATCTCCAATTTGGTGGGGAAAAGATTTGGACTTAAAATAAAATTACAACTAATTGCATGTGAGTCTATTTGCAAGCCTAGTAGAGCTGAAGTGTCCATAACCAAGGAGTCACGGATAAGCCACCAGACCGTTCCATTCTCTCTCCAGTATGCATAAAAGTTATAATACCGCAGTTTCCATGAATTTCGGCAAATTTTCATTCGGCAGACTTTCGAAACGATAAAGTCGAAGCAGAGAATACCGTATACAGGGGTCCTCGCATCGGCAGGAGAAACCTAGGGGGGGGGGGCATTGTTAAAGAAAATGGACTATTGCTCGGCCGAACGGTGTCCGTTCTGCGAAATAACCGTAAGATTTTCGCGCGAAGTTCCGGCATCTCGTTTGCATGCTGGCGCAAAGTAAACGACTCGAGTAGATTCGATTAGTCCTAGTAGATAGGGGTGAGGGGGGAGCGTTCGTTTACCCGAAGGAAACTCTCCTGAAGGAGCCACACTGCTTTCCAGAAGCGGTACGCGTATGGCAACGGTCGTGCGTTTCCACGCAGCATCGTTACTTCGGGCTTACTTACGATCGACTTGGTAATGGCACTCTCGCGTGATAGCTTAATGCGGCTGTTAACAAAACTACGCGAGGCCCCGAGTATATCGATTCCCCATAAACTGCGAATTCTGGTGCGTACCATCGCCGCAGCGTCTTCGAGCCGCGCGTGGGCGGAGCTACGGCCTTCACCGAGCTTTACCATACGCAAAACACATGCATTGTTCCCTCCGTCCCGGTGCAAGGTGTTTCATATTAGCTTCTCAGATGTGCAGCCCGATCTTTAGCCCTTTATTTACCGAATTTCTTAAAAATTTTTTAAATTTGTGCTGGCTATTTTAAATACTTAATTTAGGTGCAAGTAAACACCCCATAGCACAAAATAATTTGGGACTTCGAAGTCCTAACCATGAAATATTATATAATTTTCTATTATGAGTTCATAAAGTTCATGAAATATCAAATTTTAATAATAACCGAAAATTATAACTTACCAAAACGCAAAACAAATAAGTATTTTATATATGCAAACACATGGACAATTAAATTCTTTAACCTCTTTAAAATTGTTTATTATAAGCAAATCCTTATTTTCACACTGAATTTAATGGAAATTAAGAGAAGGAAAAATTTTTTTCGTTCGCTAAATGATTCCTTCTTAAGGAAAATAAAATATTAGTTTGTAATAGAAATAAAAATTCAAAGATTAAGATTATATTAAGATTTTCATGACTTATTTAATAGCATAAGTTACCTCAAAAAGTAGTAGAACAGAATGGAAAATTATTGAATAAATCTATGAATAAATATCTTGATTTTATCTTTGAATTTGAATTTAAAAACGCTACGAACTTTCGTTCGAACCCGATATAAATTTTGTGTATAAGAGATTAACACGCGCCATAAATGCACGAAGGTCCATTATAATCCTTTAATTCTTTAAAATACCGTATTTTTTATCTGAATTGAAGCGGAATTGAATTGGAATGGTCCAATTGCAAGTTTCTGATTGAAATTCGATCTTCTACAACGTTTCGACAATGTCGTCGTCGATTGATATTCCATCGTTCTATCAATTTCATTGGCGCGATCTTCGTTACGCTGAATACGAGCGGGACAATTAACATTTCCGCTGAATATTCATATCCACGAAATAAGAAACCGCGGAACCCCAAGCTTTTTCCTGCGGACAGAACGAATGCCATGCAATTTGGGTTATTTAAACGTTTGTCTCATCAGCTCCGTGCTCGATGTTGACGGAAAAAACAGAACACGGCTCGCGGAAAACGGAGAGCGCAAGATTCAATTAAAACCTTATTTCCAAAACTCTAATTAACCGAATGAGAAAGTTTCTCCGTTATTTTTCTACGTGGACAATGCCGCCGGAGCACCCGGAATCATGCGCCGGATAACCGCAAAATTTTCACCGTTGCGAATTGTTCCCTTGTTAATGCTAAACTCGGTTTCATGAAATGGCCGAGCTTTTTATCATAACGAACCAAATACGGACGAAAGTAACGTAAATATTATACACAAATACCCGCGGAAACCTGGTATTATTGATTCTGAATCGGAGAATCGAACATGAATCGAATGTTTAAATATTTGGAAATATTTTTGCAACAAATATCGTTAGTGATATTGAAGATATGTATGTAGAGCAAAATTTACATACTTTGCTAAAGAGCCAAATTTAAAATCAGCAAGGTGTTTTTAATATTTATGAGTGCATATACTGTAATCATTTTTATCCAGTTTTACTATCCAGTTTTTTACGTGAATTGCATTCGAGGTAACTCAGAGTTTCAATTATTTTGTTGTTAGTAAGTCGTTCGACATTTTTAACTTATACAAAATGGTTCAGAGAGCTTTCACACGAGTATACTACATTCTTGTGAACTTGTTTTTTTTTTCAGAGTCTTTAAGATCATCTTCAGTTTTATATTTCTTACTTTCCTATGCAAAGATAATTTGTTGTAATTAGACTACAGATTTTATGCATTTATGAGAATAAAATGAGCAGATGTAATTTAAAACAGTGAAGAATTTAAAAATTCTGTTATATTATTTTCTACCTATTAAATACGTTAAGAAAGAAAATAAATGTCTATTTCACTCTAGTTTGTTGTAATTCATGTAGAAAATTTGTATTTTACATAAACACCCGCAGCATAGTTTTGATACTTGCCGAATTCGTTACAACGTATAAAATCACGCAATTTCTTACGGACGCAATGCCTAAGAACAAATGAACACCGCGAAACCAGAAAATTGTATTGCGCTAAGAGAAGTTAAAATTACATAGTACCGCCGTAATTTCATTAATGGAGTTACTAGCACGTCTGTAAAAAAATCAGTCTCGAAACTTTTCCCGGCTGAGTTACAGAGGTATTCGAAAACGTTCGCTTCGCGCGAAGATCCGCAGTCTATCGATCACCGTGGCTGAACCTGTAGATCGGAAATAGAAGAACCGCATCTTTGTCCTCGAGGGTGTGAAGACGGTGTAAGTGGTGGAAAAGGACACGAGGAAATGGAGCAAACTCCGATCACGATAGGGGCGCGCGATAAGTCATCCTCGCGACGGGAGACTTGTTGCGTGAGCAGACGCCGAGGAACCCGTGGAAACGCCATGGATCCGAACGTGTTTTGCTTTTTATTTATGAGGGTGCGTGAGCCGCGGCACTCGGAACACACCGATATTTACAGGAACCGACGATAAACCGGGAGAGTACATTAACAGAAACGATCGGCTCACGTGATAAATCGTGCACGCCTTTTCGAAACGCAACGGGGAGAGCGCGGTTTCGAAATCTACTCGGTCACGAGCGCTCGAAACTTGTGGGAACCATTCGAACATGAACACTGCCATTTTGCCTCGCGAGTTTCCAGTTTCCAAACGTCACAGACGTTTAACAAGTGCGCGCGTTTGTTACCGCTTACTCGTTGATCCTGAAACTTCCGGATCATTTCAGTATTCCTTCAATGATGCTTCTGCGTGGATTTCAAATCACCATGGTTTAATGATTGCCACAGATAATACAAAAATAATTCTTGAAATGTTCAATTCTAGAACTCTAGTAATAATAATATTTCGTAATTATTCAGAGTATCCTTCTGGAAAATTACTAATACTATTGGATCGACCGAAATGTAATTTTTTGAAATTCCCTTCGAAATTGTGCAAATATTTTTGTAACCCCAAAAATCTCTATTACAGTGGCTTTTTGGTCTCCTGGGGTCTCTCATGACCCCAGTAAAATACACTGATTTTTCATTTCAGTTTTATAATAGAACATTTCAGTTTTATAATCTTGATTTATACACCTGGAAATATTCTAACAAATGTTCAACGAAATTTTTAGGAAGATCTCAGTGTGGTACTCGTTAGTTTGAGAGAACGGTATACCATTTGAGGGTTGACATAGTTTCAGAAATTGTAACAACCTTAACACGTTAACTGCCACGTCAGTGACATATTCATTTTTATTGTGACATATCCAGATAAACCGAATTTGATTAGAATCTTTAGAATTCAGAAGACAGCATCCCCCATAATACATTTTAAGTTTCTAGTTTCGGTTTCATGAATTAAATTACACTGATGAAAGTATGTTTAGAAAAACAAAAACCGATAGATAAAACCGTTTCTTTCGGTCCGTGGTTGCAACAGCTATGGTCCCAGGTCTCGTCCATCACTGGTGACACTGTACTCGGGGTTTTCCCGTTGAAGCAGCTTTCGTTGAACACGAAGAGCAGCGGCTCTTGAATGGTTCGGGGACACGGTGGCAACGGAATCGAATCTATTCTGCGAGTCGTGCAAAAAGTAGCATAGGTCGTCTCGATACCGAGCGATTCAAAGTGCATCGGGAGGCCGGCGTCCAGCCGAAATGGCTGGACATAAAATTCATAGCGTAGGTCTGGCACCGAATGTCCCGGTTTCTTCCGAAAGCCGGGGTACACGGTCCCCCGCAGCACGGCGTGTTGTTTATAGAGGAAACCCCACGGCGGTGAAACGTCCAGATATACCGGCGAAGACGATCGTTCTCGCGGCTATCAAGCTAGACATCAGAAAAAGGCTAGTTCGATTCCACGAATGGAATAGATTTGCATACAATGACCGGTCAGATAGGGTATCGAGAGAAAGAGAGAGAGAGAGAGAGAGGGAGAAAGAGAGTTCGGCCGCGCTTCGTGGCGACGACGCGCGGAAGAACCCGAAGAGAGAACCCTAGGAAATCCTGAAGAGAGAGAGAGAGAGAGGGTTGCCAGAGCGAGGGGAGGAACGACGAGGCGAATCCGGCGAAGCAGATGACAAAGCTTTCATCCGGCGAAAATCGACGACGTCCATCGGATATCGTAGCAGTTCAGCCTTTTGTGAGCGAGAAACTCCGCGCCGAGGAAGGACGAGAGCGAAGTTCCATCGCATCGGCGCGAATGAGTTATCTGATGTTCGCTGAAAAGGGGCCGGAAGCGTACGGAAAGATGATTCGGTCCCGAAGACTTTTAAGCCCTCGCAGTTTGTAACTAATTCCGGGGATATCGCGCGCCCGGCCCGTTTCCTTCCGAACGATGGAGCTCGTTTGTTCCGGTAATGGGTTTCGTTTCTTTTATCTTTTAAGCCAGCCGTATTATGCATACTCCGGCGATGTTACGCGAGCCGTGTTGCATTGTAATCCTTTCATTTTTTTGCGCGCGCGAACTTGAACGGGATTAAAAAGAGATGTTCGGTGGAAATGTCCGGCTGTCACGGTGACACTTCTTAAATTTATATCACAATTATTTGTGGCGCATTTTGTGAAGACTGTTTTACTAGATTTTATTCAACGATAGATCTAGAGACCATTGTACGTTACTTTTGTGCGAGAAAGTTAGTAAAAGTTTTTTGTTATAAAAAAAGGTTACTGGATATAATTTAAAACAGTTCAAACATCGGAGAAATTAAAGACCACTGTCCTGGTATTTTTCATGTATCGCGACTCTTAATGGTGGAAATACATTTCCATTTATTCTCTGTTTCTCACAATGGATGCAGTGAATTTTTATTTTCTGTTCCAGGATCAAATTATTCGACCAAATAAACCAAGCGTCTATTATTACAATTATTTATACTTTCACTAGAGGAAATACCAATATAGTTTTTTCTATAACATAGCTTCCACTCGATTGTTATGATAAATGCATAAAATCCGCAGTTTAATGTATTAAACTATCACAATAATACAATGCAATAATAAAAACAAAAGTAAAAACGACGGTAGGCAGGTAAGCACAGGCTTCAGTCTTCTGGAGATTGCAATAGAACGCGGAACGTCTCATAACCGCGTTTACGACATGAACTTCGAAGTTCGCATGAATTTTTATACCCGGTCCTGCGGCGGAGCAACACGGCACTGCCGACAATACGGATTTCAGGTGTCGCAGGCCGTAAGGTTTTATCTCGGGAATAAAATAATCGAACGACATCGCGGCAAATGAATTCGTGACTGCCACGGTGAATCTTAATCGAGGTTCCGCGCTATCTTCGTTCTACCGTTATTCTCTAACAATCGTTTCACTTTCCAATGGGTCCACCTTTGCCGGATGGCGGAACAAATCTTGCGTAAAATCACGTCCCGTGTAACCGAGCGTTCTCTACGGCTGTAAAATGTTTATCGCGCCGCGCGGAGGAAGAACGAGACGAAGGAAGTGGCGGTGGCACGATCGGGCCGTTGTAACAACGGGACGGAATGCAAATTGCTCGAGCGATACAGCCCCTGTGTCTATACAGTATGCGTTCCGTATATCTCTCTGTGTGCGGATATTGTATATGTATATGTATATATATATGTGTTTGTGTGTGTGTGTGTGTACTTACTTTTCCTTCTCGCTGGCTTCCGGCAGTAAAAATTTGACGGCGACGAGACGCTTTCCGACGCTGGTCGTCGTTCCGTATTCCGGGATCCCTTCAGCCTCCGCCACGTACACCTTCGCAAAGCGAAATTTGTTCACATTATACCGGAATCATTTTATACGTTGTCCAGGCGAATGAAGAAAAATCCGCGACCGAACAACGGGCTTTGGCACCGGTGCGTTTATTACGGTATAAAAGTCGAGGTACCAAGCCGCTCGTTATTACTCGTAAATTCGTCTAACGAGAATGGATGATCTCTGAATTCGATTACTCGTCGCTCGTGAATTTATCGCGCAACTTTCAGGCTCCGGCTGTTTAAAGTCCCAGTCCGACCGGAAGCAGATTAATACTCGCACTGGGTCGTCGTCGAAACGAAACTGACCTCGATTTCCGGGCCTTTGAGATTCACGTGTTCTGAATTCAGGAATCGTCTTATATCTCTGCAGTGAAACTGTTGGGTTACTGTAATTGTACACGATTAAGTTTCTCTGAGGAGTACCAGTGACATTGCATGGTGTGCATGATCGGAATAGAAGACTGTTAATTGTTCAACTGTTTAAGGATTCTCTTGAACTTTATCTTCAATTCAAGCCCTCGGATGTTCGAAAATTTCTACAGGAATACAATTTAAAATTGACTCGAAGAATCCCCTAAAAATCGAGTTCATTTTGAGCTTACC
>JAQQRP010000093.1:0-14210 GCA_028454245.1 Halictus quadricinctus
AAAAACTGAATTTGCGAGGATTTGCACGCTCGAGGTTGCAGGTGTGCACCTAAATATTGCTCGCGCGTACGTGGCATGATCTCTCGACACGTGCGCTTCATCGTTTCGCATCTGGCGCGTCGCGTCGTACAAACGATTCCTGCCTCCCAAGTAGCCTAACGATAGCCGGCAAGGAAGATTCCAAACTGGTTCTTAATATCTGAATACGAGTTGTAATTAATAATAGCCGCGTGATATCGTTGTTAAATGCTCGTATAAAGTCCGGCGTCCATTAAAGAAATGTTTTGTTTGTCGTGTCGTCCACCATAAATTCAATCTAATTGTATATCGGTAATACTATTAACGAGTTCGACGGATGACGTTGATCGTAATGGTTAAAATTCGTTGGTAAACTTGCACACGCGCGTTCGCCGAACTAAGGATGAACATCAATTATCGTTAACGAGATCTGTCGCGAATACATTAACGGTAATTGTTTTTCGTTTGTCGTAGAAATTCAGTCGGTTTTTTTGCTTGTTTTGCCAGTCGCCTGGTGAAAACTCCGGCCGAGCGGTAACGGAAACCTGTTGGCGTCTCTCCGCATCAGGAAATCGTTTTAGAACTTGTTTCTGCTATATCGGCTCGGTGGACGTCACGGGAAACGCGATCGTTACGGCTGGCGCTTCCGTGTCGCTCTATCGTAAAAACAAATTTGCTTCTGGTTTTGTTAATCCCTCCGCGGAACGATCCGTACCCCGGTGCACAGCTAATTGGACGACGTGTCTCGGGATATTTCAATAATTGCGACGATAAAATCCTCGGCACACTTACGGAGTAAATCTAATTAGCAGTCTATTGTTCTGGCCCGAATTTAGCGTTCGTAACATCTGGCACGTTACATCTCGAATTAGATTCGCTGCTATTTCCGAGGTCGTCGAAAAATCTTATTAAACGGGAGGTGTGTGCCGAAATGTTTTTTCTTGGAACTGTATTGTTCGAGAAATTGCAAAAGAAAAGGAATATTTGTAAGGATTTGTATTCACAAAATGACAACCATTTCTGTTTGTGTTCCAGGTGGCAGCATCTCGATGACAGACGCCAGCGGAAAACCCTACGTGGGAGGCGCCGGGAACGGCTCGATGGCGTCCGTGGCGACTTCCGGAAGCGTCACAAGTACAGCCTCTCCCCTCCGCAGCTCCCTGAAGAAGCCAAAACCGCTGGGAATCCACAATCCCGGTTTTTCTGCGCACAGTCCAACCTTATCGAGGAACGGCTCGCAGAAGAAAGTTCGGATCCAGACACACTCCACCGAAGTTTAACGGGTTCCCGTTCTCGCGAGGGACGAAAATCGAAACGAAAATCTCGAACGATCGAATCGACCCCTCGCACTCGAAATACCCGAGGCTGCAAGAACTCTGCCCCTCTAAACGTTGTTCTTTCGCGGAAACTCGCAACGATTCTTCGCGAGCGTGAACGCGATGGGCAACGCGCGCACGCTGCCAAGTTTCTCGACTTTTGTGATCGTTAGAGAAAGTTTCCCGATCAGTCAGTGATGCAGGGAAAAGTTGGGAACTATTTTCCTCCAATGAAGCTTCAAGCGCGAAGTCGAAGTTGAAATTGAAGCTGAAGAGTGTAGAAGCGGAATTGTGCTTCGGCTTTTTTGTAACTTACGCGTCATTGTTTCGTCGCGCGGGAAGCTAACGATGGAGGGGTCTGGAGAAACCCGTTGATCCTCTCTTGACCCTGTCGGAGCTGATCAAGGAAAATCGCGGGAAATTACTCCGGCCGTCATTTTCCAATGGCGTCGTGACGTCTTCGAGAACATGTGACCTTCGGCTGAAGGCGCTCGTCTGACGTGCGACTGTATTTATAGGTGGCAACACTGAATCGTGACCTTCGACCCGAGGACTCGATACGTTGACGGATCTTCGACTTGATAGATCTACGACTCTTCCTGTCTACCTTCTATTTTTCTTTCGACGCGGACCTGGGTTTAACATGTTCCGTGCCGCGTGTTTAAGACAGGAGAATATATTAACATCAGAGGAACCTTATATGGTTTAAAGCAATAAATAATAATAATAATTAACATCACAGGAAAACAGATGGTACGTAATGTGTGAACTCTAGTATGTACAGTAATGTCTCGATATATGTACAAAATATGTGTACGATACTTGTGAAAAATTTTAGAAGTGTAATAAAACACAAGATTAGATATATCTGTGAAGCAATACTAATTCAGTGACAGAACTTTTTGGTTTGGAATTATTTTTTTATGAAACGTTTACCATCGTGTTTGGGACGTTGTGGATTGAAATGGTAAATATGATACAAATTGTGTCGTGTTTGGACTTATTTCAATCGGGAAAATATCATGGATACGTTGGTATAAGATTTCCCGAAGAAACCGTTAAAATCAAGAAACTTTTGTCATTAAATTGGCGTCGTCTGTCCAATATGCTGGTATTCATGTTTCAGTAAGTTTTGATACATATCGAGACATTCTAATGGAAGCTAATTTCTTATCAGTCGAAACTACAGCAAAATGTATGACAACATAACAGTCTTCGATAAAAATATCGAATAGCCCGGATGAAAAGTTGACCAAAAAGCAGCCGTGCACGGAACGTGTTAAAATAGAGTTATTGATTGAACTGATAGAATCGATTCTGTTCGAGTCGGAGGCAAACATATGTTTCTGAGAGTTTCTGTGAATGTTTATTTCGCGAATAAATCCCGAATAGCAATTTTCGGGATGTTGTACATAAGATATTATTTTATGGAAGTGTTCTAGGGGTAAGATTAGTAATTATCGATGTACAGTGATTTCTCTATATATGTCGCCAAAGTCTGGATGATAAACGTCGGGGAATTATCCCCACTACCGCAGGGTATACCCCGTGAGGGGCCACGAAGCTCGAGAAGTCTCGGACGCCGAGGGGTGTAAACATAATCGGGTAGGTCTTCTAGACGATACATGACGCTGGCTGGCAAGACCCGTGTTGTTGACATATATCGAGAATTCACTGTATTCGACGACTAGTGTCTCAGTTTAATTCTACTCGAAGACAGATCGTTGGTATATTATGTTCGCTGTGCACGATGGATATGGATGTTCGTGGATGGCGTAGATTAAAAAGAAAGATCGCTGAAGGTACCTGAATCTCGAAGCGAACGACGCCGTTGGATCCGGATCCCTCGATCGTCGATGATTATGAAAATCAACCAAGTCGTGTTCGGTGAGATTACTTTATTAAGTTCCGGGCGATTCCAGCCGTGAACGCTAACGGTTCGACTCTCGGCAATTCTTAACTGCCCATTAATTAGGAGTGACCGAGGGTTTATGAACATCTTCGAGCGAATGGTCGTTGGATTATTAATAAGTCGATTAGCGTGGATAGTTAATTTCACGATGGTAAAACATACTTCGCCGTCCTTTTATTTACGCGACAGATTTTATACCCTGGACAAACGCTGTCGCGTTTGCTTTAATTTTTTTATTTATATACACGCTAACCACAGTTATCTTTTTAAATCATAAATTTGCTACCAATCTAAACATATCTTATCGCATTTTCAGGATACGAAGTGTTAATTTTTCGAAGAAATTTTGAAGCGCAGACAAGAGAAAAGCATGTAAGAGAATGAAAATTAGTTTACGAGGAAATTTAGATCTAGACTGGAGGTAGAACTTGGACTAACTTCATGTGGACATAATTACTACTTCAGAAATCATTAGAAAACTCAGAGATCATTTATTTTCAAGTGTGCACTGTATAACAGCATAATACTTGCGCTATACTATATCGAAATACAACCTTTGCCTATTGCATCATATCGCTAAACTGTGGATCTTTATGCGAAATAAAAATATTCTGCATCAGTTTCAAGTGACAGGAGTGAAAGAAAAATTTCTTTAATAGGAAAATTATTTTATTTTTAATAGAAAAATTTAATTAGAAAAACTTCTCTAATAATTTTATAAAATTTAAAACAATACATTGATACTTCTAATTTCTTTGAAAACCTCTCTACTGTTTTAAATCGCACGGTATTAAATTTTGTTATAAATTAAAAATCCGTAGTCTATCCAATCACAATTCAGCGAAACAATCACGTTTAGGCATTTGATAATATTACAAGGATATAAAGCATGTGAGCATCGTTTCGAATCTTGCATTTCCTGTTCAAAAAAGAATTCTCAAAGACCTAATCATGGTCGCATAATCACGCGGTATTAGGTTCGCTGGCATGTAAATCGGACCGTCATCGGCCACGAATGTGTCAACATCAAGATTCATTATCCGGTGAGACGATAAACCAATGAGCACGTGCGCGACGAATCCCGTGGCTGTTTCATAAACTTTTGCTAAACAAACCGACAGAAAATTAACCAAGGCTCTCATTAATCGATACATCTTTGACGCGGTTTGAATGCGAGCCGGAATTAATTAACACTGAGATTCGCGAGCACGTTTTAATTGGACAGATCAGAGGCCGTTCATTATACGCGGTACGGAGGGACTAATTAGAGAATCGGGATTTTCGCGATTTCCAACGTTCCCATTCAGAATTTTGCCGCCTACGCTGGTCATAATACTCTTCAGAAAATGTTCATATCTCATTTAACACGTTCCGTGCCAAGCCACTTTTGCTTGACTTGTCGTTCAGGCCATTTGATGTTTAGCAATAAATAAATATGTCTGCGTGTACCATCGGTGGTACACGTGGCCTGAAGATCAAGTTTAACGTGTACCACCGATGGTACACGTGGCACGGAACGTGTTAACCTTCCGTATGCTATGCCGGAGTCATTCGTGACCCTTCAATATGTAGAATATTATTCCGATATAGGACGACGCTTTTTATTTCGAAATAAGAAAATCGTTGTTCCCTCTTCTTCTCCTTTATTCGAAATACGACGAAATCCGGTCCCGAGCTATCGCCTTATATCGAAAGAAAATTGTAGTCAAATATCGGTGTGGGTCAGAAATGACTCCGGCATAGGCCTAGAACTGGCAGGAGTCCGAGGGTTAAACGACATATATATTAAATGTCAAATCAATATAACCCCTTGCTCGACGATATATTTCACAGATACAGCACAAACACAGACAGAAAGAAGTCAAATGTTTTACAGTGTGCGAACCACGAAAATAGATGATTTTTTAGTTTCAGGAACGAACGAAAATCTTCATAAAGATATCCGAAGGATCTAGAGATCATAAACATTTTACAATATCTAAAACTAAGACAATAGTCGAATTTTCTTTTGCGAGGCCGTACGAGGGTTCAATCACTTCGATATCGTCTAAATGAATTTAAAAACGGTTTTATGAAACTAGAAAGAGGCTGGAAAACGTGAAAATTAATATGCAATATCTAGACATCGGTGATCTTTACGAATTTCAAATTTCATAGACCCGCAAAAATTGTAATTATTTAAGAATCTTATTAAAACGCTTGGACAGAGTGTCTCTAAAGTTCTATTAAATCCACAGAGGAAAAACATCGGAAATATTCACGGCTGGAACCGCGTAATATTAAGACTATTTGTTGAACGTGTTCGAAGGATGAGAAACTGGAATGTGATTGTTGTTAAGCGTCCGTTTTAACTACGAAGCGGTCCGATCGCGATAACGATCGATGTAAAGCAGCGGCGAGTGGCAATCTGTTGGTACAGAGGTCAACAATCTGCAATTATTTCTATCGGAACGATCGAAGGAAATTTGTCAACGATTCGGCATTTTGTTGTTCGTCGCACAAGTCGCAGGATACGTGATACGATTTTTCTCTCGTTTATTTCCCTTTCCACTTTCGTTCCCTCTCAATTCTCTTTCTCTCTTCACCAATTTCCTTTCTTCTCGGTGTACTCTTTGTTCGTCGTGTTAGGATTAATCCAGCGTGCCCTTGCTCAGGAGCACGAATTATAAATAAAATACTTATTGCGTCGCATCCGTCCAGCCCTCTATAGGCAGCTAAACCGTGAAACGGTGAGAGTTATATATATATATATATGTATACACACAAATATAAATATATAAATATATTTATATTTTTTAGCGATTGTTTTAATATATATGTATATAAATATATATATACAAGAATATATTTATATATATACATATAAATATATAAATATGTATATGTAATATGTTAAATCGAAATGTGTTTTTGCTCGTGTCATTGGTCTCGAAGGGAACGATGCTCGTTTCGATCGTTGGAAATTATTTTTTTATCGTTACTGTTGGTGGGTGTCTTATCTTCTCGATGACACGTTCTCTTCACTTCACTTTCTTTTCCTTTCTTCGCTTCTTACGTGAACTCGATCTTTTCTTTCTTTATTTCTCTTGTAGAGATCTTGGAGACTTTTTCTTTCGATGTTTGTTGTATATTTATTTAACGAACTGATGATTAACACGTGCACTACCATCGTTTATTTCGCTGCTTGTCTATGAAATATTAAATTAATTTCGAAAAGGAAAGTTATGAACTCTCGAAATATTATTGTGTGTTTTATGATTTTAGGTAGCAGCGATTATAATTTTAATTTGACTAGTTTCAGGTAAATTACGGGATTGTGGGTATCACGTGATGGTGATAGCGAACGTGTTAATGATTTTTGGTTATCGCGAATCTTTTAATTCGAACTCGTGTCCTATTTCAGTGAACAGTACTTTCGAATTTCGTCCATTTTATTCATTGTTTCCTCGACTCGTCGTGTGTATATTTGGGGAACTTAATTACTACTTTCTGTAGCGAATTGTTTTGTGATCGATAATAGTGTTAAGTCGATGATTACGTTTACGACTCAACCGCGTTGGATTCTTTCGTTGTCCTTATTCTCATCGTCGAAACGAATCACACGAGCTGTACGAGTGTCTTTAAACGGAGCCTGTGCGTGAACCGTTTTGAAATCTATCTACAAACACGATTTTCGAACTTTTTAAACTGTAATATATTTAATTAATATTTCACTCTGCGTCTCCATTGCACAAACGGTTTACAGTAGGTTCAGAGAACGGAGAGTAACAAATAAAATTAGTAATAAACAAAATTCCTTACGAATTTAATTCTTTGTTGCATCGTAACAGAAGTATTAATATTTATAAAATTTTTGCATTTAACACAGTGCAGTTTACGATCATGTTCTGAAGAACATCGCTGATCAACAAAATTGCCAACTCACTCGATGCAAGAAGGGTTTTCACGGGATTAATTTTTCTTTAAATCTATTTTGTAATGTTTCTATGTCTATTGTTGATTGTTTCTGAACGCGTTCACGCAACCAGGCCCCGCGAATTTTATCTGGGATAAACGATCCTGATCAGAGAGAGTATTTGGGTATGTTCAGACTGTATCTTCGCACGTGCAGACCAACCTTGTATCTTAACGGAACTACCGAATTTATGTATCACCTTTTGCACTTCTTTACTACCCGATTACAACGGAGCGTCTTGTTTCCCGGCGTTCGTTGCGTCCCGATGAATTTTTGTAATAACGACCATATGATCTTTAGGTGTGACGAGGATTGTATGCGAGGAAATTGATAATAAACAAGTTTCTATAATTTACGATCCGGCGACATACTTTTTCACACTCGCACCAGTATTCTATAAATAAATTAGGATCGAAATGCACCTTTTAAAGTTAAAATTTCGCACAAGCAACCGGAGATATATTACACTTTAAACAGACAAAAATTGAACAAAGTAAAGAAGAATTTAAATAGTCATGCATGTATGAAAAATAATCTGTGCTCATTGGGCTTTGATACAGAAATTAATGAAGACAAACACGAAGAAGAATGTGATCAATCAGGGATACATTAAAATGGTTAAACTTCACCTTGGCAATCCAGAAATTTTTTACTTTTTACTAGATAATCCTGTACACCTGGACGAGAGAATGCCAAAGGTCGAGGTTTCAAGCCGAGGAATCCACTGGTTCAAAAGTTATGCGTGTTTAAAGTTGAGATGTACTGGATTCTATAGTAAGAAGTTAAAAATTTCTGGGTCGCCCATTAAAAATGTGCTCAATGAGCATTTATATAAAAATGACATAAAATAAACAATTATGTAAGCGATCAAGGATACACTAACAATGATTATGTGTGCTCATTGAGCATCTTCTATATCAAACTAAATTGAAAATTGTTGGTACATAGTTGTACCAAGCATGTTCGAACCTTTCGAGATGTTTGTATAAGCATAAGGAATGAGAATGGCGACTGCTCAAGGCCCAGAATTTATCAAACCAATGATGTCTTACAATCTGATATCAATTATTAAGTCAGTGGTTTCCTATGTAATAAAATAAATTTTCTAAAAAATTGTTCAGAAGTTCAGGCCTAATTTTTAACTTTGTAGCATTGTAAGAAGACGCACGGACCGACTGGAGCCGCGGGAGATGGGCAGGAGCGTACAATAAGGTTGTCAAGATGGTAAAAAAATTAACCTTCATTTATTAGCTTACAGACTGAAAAAAGAAAAACTTAAACAACGAACAACAGCGTCTCTCGGGCCACACTTGTCCCTCACGGCAGTACGCGGATTCGTTCGATCGATTCATCGTATCTTAAACGCGATTTCCAAAGAAGCAGAGAGAAACAGGGGGATCGGAAATTTGATTTCCTCAAATTCCTTTCCGCATTTATTTAGCCCACCATCCCCCGTTGATCGGATACTGTACACGCGACGTGAGATCACGTCTCGCGATCGATGGGAAATCTTTAAAAGCTCGTCGACGATCCACGCATGATATATATATATATATATATATATGCATATATTCTTTTTATCGAGAGATACAAAATGGCCGCGACGCGAGTTCGAGGGATTCGGGGGGACTAGTCTTCTTTTCGTTTCTTGGCTTTGGCTCGTCGTGGACTCTCCCATGGATCGTCCATCATGCTCTAGTAATAAAAATAATTTACAAATCGACGCTAACCGGTCGCTACTACATTAGAATGTTATCCGTAGACACAGATCAATAGTCCGCAGCCTCCTACCGCATGAATACTACGTGATCTGCGACGGGACCAAGTACTTCGTGATTTATGGCAACACCCAGCAGTGTGCGGTCGCTTTAAAAAAATGTGGCCTTCATAGCTTTGATAGACTTTGGATCTTTACGCGTTTAATTTAAACAACATTCTTTTCTGCATCAAGTTTGAAGGTAAAATATATTTTAACTATTATATTTTATATTTTATATCCTGGTAGAAATTCGCTTGTTAACTTGTGTAGAATGCACACCAACTTGTACAATATACGGTGACATTATATCAATGTATATATTTTTGCAAGAAAAATTACGATTGACAGCATAGGACTGCTTTTCAATGTAATTGACTTGCACATTAAACAGATTTTTATTTTATTTGAATCACAAGAGATCTCGTCATCGAAAGAGCAATTATTTACCTTATTCTGAATGTTACAAAATACTCAACAAAAATGGAGATTTGTATAAAGATCCAGTAGTCTGTCTACCAAGTATCATTCGACACTTATCTTCGTACACTCTTATGGCTACGTTAGAATTAATGAAGACTCAACACGATCGAGTCTCAAAAATTTTGTGCCCTTTTGATATGTATACAATTCGATTAATTACATTATCGATTTATGATTGTACTGCGAATTTTTATGCATTTATTGCATTCGAATTCCTATTTCGTGCAATCGATGCTGACATTTTCATTCTGTATAAAAATTCGTAGTCTATCCACGTTGTCGATACTTTTTCGTTAATTATACACTACAATTCGATGTTTCTTTTTCTTATTTAAAAAAAAAGCCCCATTCCCTACAGAAAAATACAATTTTATTTTGACGTTGCAACAACGGGAAACCGATTGCCGTTATAACATGGCTTCCTGAGAATCGTTTCCCCCCGTTCGTCGAACCTTGAAATTGGAGAAAGAAAAATGCTATAAATTATTCGAGTTAATCAATTCCAGCAAATGCAGCATACATTTACGTAACTGCTGGGTTTGCTATAATTCCTCGCGACTCCAAGTGTGCTTCATCGCATCGTTTTAATCATCCGTATCAATTAAGGGCTGAAAGCGAGCCACCTGTTTCAACGCGTATTAGCATAAAATATACAAAATCGAGCGAGAAGTTTGTTTGCACAGATTGTACTTGACCCCGTCGTTGACGCAGAAAGATTCTCTCGGAGATACGCTCGTTACCCAGGCGAAACCACCGAGAAACGGGAGCAGAGCGGAGAAAATTCAGAGTACGTTTATCTTGGAGCTGGAAGGCATAACGAGCCTTAAAATCAACTGCTTTTGAACTATGCGACAGCTACAAAATGCTGGTCGTTGCTAGATTGCGGTCTCGTTGGAATTGCTCTTTCACGGACCATTCGAATCAATTATTTTCTGATGCAACTGCAATGTAAACGTGCTCTATGGAGAACGAGAGAATCGTTTCGTCACGGAGATCGTTGCAAGCGCGAGGACGGTAGTCTAGGAACCAATAGACACCCCACGATACCGAGGACACGAATCCCGACGAAGGGATCGTGTCGAGGAACACTTTAGCCAGGCCACGCCTGATCGGCAGTGACTATGTTTCGCGGAGACTTCGATGATTGGACAGGACACGCGCTTGGACCCCTTTCCCGGCTATCTCCAGGCTCTTCTTCGAGTTTAACCTACTCGCAACCACCTTCGTAGAACGTTCTATTGTGCGAAATGCTCTTGAAAAACTCAGAATTAAAGTTCAATCGACGTGGACTCGAAAATGATTTGATATTGCATCTCTAGAAATTTCTGATGATCCACTTAAATTAGGAAACGTCCACTTTAACTTTTCTTTTTATCGATAAACTGCGGATCTTCATGCAAAAGAAAATTTTTTGTATCGACTGCAGCAAATAAAGGCCAAATAAAAATTTCTTTCATTCTTTAATAATGTTCATAAGCTGTAACTAATACATTGATGTTCCTACATTTTTTAAATCTGTCGACGGCCTTGAATTGCAACTATTCATTTTTAAATGCATAAACTCCGCAGTCCATGTATCAGTGTTCTCTTAATTGATAGTGGACTTGGCTAGGCCAACAAATTTTAGACGACCATGATGTGGTGTTAAATAAACAAAAATGTGAATGAGTCAAGATGATCGGAAGATTATAAGAAACATATTTTTGAAGGTATCTACAGTTGTTTATCGAATTATTAGAACCACACTGGCATACTCGTATTAACACTTCTTCAGAATTTTTCGTCTTCCATCTTGAACTCGATTGTCTTCGAACATGATATACGAATTTGATGCAAGTAAATGCGAAAATAAGCTTAAAATTATTCTACACTCCACACGATTTTCGGAAACAGAGAAAATTGGTTGCGAGCGTGTTAAATACTTTCTTATGTTAATTTAGAATTTTAAAGCTTTACATTCTGCACTCTGTACATACGTTCTTATAAACGATCGAGATCGTCAGAGGATTGCTGTATATGTTGACTTGAATCAACAGTTTCATTTTTATTTTCGTACGCATTGAATGAGCCATCATCTTCTTGCTAATATGTTTGAACATATTATCTGAAAATTGTATTAATTCTGTACCAAACGAAACAGTATAAAATCGTTAAATTGTGTTAAATTTTTATTGAAATACACAATAAACCTTGCTAAAATATCATTGAACCACTACCGTCGATAATAAAATACTCGATCATTAATTTTAGATCGATACCATCAAGAGTTATCATTCAAAAATTGATCTTACAACAATGAATTCAAAAAGACATGAATATGTTCCTACACCATACAATTTATGTTTTGTTTTTTGCGAGCTACACCTTTGCAATCCTCTAACAATTTCGACAAAAATAATTCACAACAATCGTCTTCATCGTCCTCATCATTGAACAACTCTCAACACCCAAGTTCTTTCACCATCAAATCCCCAGAAACACCAACAACAGACCCAACAGAGCTCCACCACCAATTGAACACAAATACGAATCCACATAGCTTTCTCTCTCTCGACATCAAGTCTTCAGGAACAACGGACGAAGAGACCCATCGAAGTCATCCAAGATTCGATCCATTCGTCACTGGAACGTCAGGGCTCAGAAGTACCCTTGCCTGTCCTTGGGCGCGCTGGAAATCAGCTCTCTTCGTTTCCAGACTGGTTGCACCGCGGCCCGTTGACTCTGTGCACCGGTCACCGGAGACGAAGAGGACATTGCGACCGATGACGACGGCGAGACCGTCATCGTGTTTTTACCCGCCAGGGTGTCGGAATCAGGGATATGACGCGTCTGATGCCTCGAGTCCGTGTAACGCCTCTTCGTGTACTTTTTACTGTCCGAAGAGGTTGCCGAAGAGCTGGATTTGCTTTGAGACACTGCCACCGCGGTGTCTGGTCTCGAGATGTGCAGCATCCTCTCGATGTCTGCGGTCTTCGACCTGAAAAAACAATTTCTATTTTACTTTCCTATAAAGGTTGTTCGTTATGTGGTATTTTTGTGTGTAAAAGTACGGTGACCATATTGTTTTTTTTTCGAAGAAAATAGAAGACGCATGAGACATTGTTTCGTAATGAAAGTTTAATGAAAGCGAAAGAAAAATTTCAACCTCCCGTGGCCGGTCTGTTCTGCGCCATAATTTAATTTATTAAATTGACAATATTAAGAACAAAATGGTAATCTTGGGAAAAAAGAAAAGACAGAGACAGAACAGTGAAATAAAAAGACTGTCTTTCTGAACAGAGAACATATGGTCACCGAATATAGAAATGACCATGATCTGCCTAATCTTTGCCAAAGTAGAAGCAACTTGGACCAAGAAATACGAAATGTTATAAGGTCAGGTGATCCAATTGAATGACCCAATAGCGAACAATTTAGGCGAACGCATGCGGTACGTTGCCCCAGATTCACCCGGGGTTATCGAACTGGCCCGAATGTCAGTCTCGAATGCCGGACTGTGATTCGCCTAATTCCTACAGCCGAAGACAGCGTGTCCGCATTGTCGAGAGGGCAAGGATTCTCACCTGAGGACTGCGCCACCGATGCTAGTGATACTGGGCGTGTATGGCGCTGCTGAGCTCCTCGAGGACTCTTGATTATTCGACCTGGTCACCTGGCGGACTTCGCTCGAGGTTGTGAAGGAAACCCTCTGAAGGACGGCTTGTTGGTCAGGTATGTAGGAAACGGCGGTCACTGCGCTGTCAGGGCTTGCTGGCGGTGAGGATGCCCAGGAAGGTGGTGAACTTGGGGCTTGGTCACCTGATAGGGTTGCTGATGAGCCCACTGCGCTGTCGCTGCCGTGCCTTCCACCTGGAGACACAGTTTCATAGGTAAGAATCGATGTAGACAGTCATCGTTCAGTTTGGGAATGATTCTGTTCGATTCTGCGTTTCACTATGATTTATTCTACAGGGAGGCTAGTTAGTCGAATTTAATTAAATCTCCAGGAACGTCGTCGACTCATAATATGATGATCAGACTGCGTATCTTTATGCAAAATAAAAATTTCCCACCCGATTTATAATAAACGGGAGTTCAGTAACATTTCATATACATTTATTACTTTCTATTCCTCTTACTCACTTTTGCCTTGAACGCATAAAATCCATAATTTAATGACGATTAACACGTTGATTACCAAACACAATTCTCCAGAACTCTCGTGCAGGTAAAGTGATTTAGAGAACGCAACTAAAAATGAAAAGCTGAATGTTCAAGCACACGGATTTTTTAGTACACTTCTTTGTTCAAATGTTACCACGAAAGTCCGATGAAATCTGAATAAAATCGATCCTGTTATTATCGTAAAGGAATATACGTCAGTCTCGCGTTTAAAGGCTCGTTAATGTTAATTCTGGGGTCAGTATTTTAATTTTTAGGGAAACTGTGTTCTACAGGGGAAAATTTAGGGGATGGTTCTCCATGAGAATGTTCGACGAAAATGAAGAATAAACAAATTGCGATTTCGGCTTGATTTTTTAATGGTTAACAATTAAAAATTGCCGCCTAAAATGCGGCAACCCGATCAACAGAGGTGTACATTGCATACGTCACAGAGGCATGCGACAGTCGCGACCCTGCGTGCGTCATAAGAAGTCACCTGGCAGCAATTCGGCAGAAATGCGAATTCAATCAACACGTATTTTCGGTTCTCTTCGAATTATTGGCTAAAGAAGTGTGTGACGTCAAAACCTAGCCATTTTGTGCGAGTGAGGACCCTCTTTGATACGT
>JAQQRP010000094.1:0-14205 GCA_028454245.1 Halictus quadricinctus
CAGGGGCTGTTTCACCCGAAACGGAACGAAACATAGACTTAAGCCTTGGAGAAAAATTTCACCTCGGTTATCCGAACTATGAATGTTCGGACGATAGAACAACATTAGTTGAAAAGTGTCGAAAAAGCGTTTTTTAGTTTTGTTTATTACGACGCGCCGCATCAAAAAATCTGAACAAATCCGCGAATAATAATTATGACTATTCTCGGTGATACTATAAAAATACAAACGATTTCGCTCTCAAACCTCAATGCAAGATCTGCATTTTTTCGATTTTTTTTTTTTTGATTTTATACAATCACAATTTTCAACCTAAAAATCCAAATTAATTACAATACAGTGATTGTGATTTTCAACCTAAAAATCCAAATTAATTACAATACAGTGATTTCTCTATATATGTCGTCAAGACCTGGATGATAAACGTCGCGGAATTATCCCCACTACCGCGGGGTATTCCCCGTGAGAGGTCAAAGAGCTGGAGAGGAGTGTAAACATAACAGAGCTCGGGTATGTCTCCTATGTTGTTGACGTATATCGAGAATTCACTGTACATGTATCTGGGTACTTGATATATGTTCGATCTTTTTTATTTTTTCCAACCACAATTTTCAACCTAAAAATCCAAATTAATTGCACTACATGTACCTGGGTACTTGACGTCTGTTCGATTTTTTTCTATTATTTACGACCACAACTTTCAACCTAAAGATCCAAATTAATTACAGTATGTCTATCTGGGTGCTTGACATCTGTTCGATCTTTTTTATTTTTTCCAACCACAATTTTCAACCTAAAAATCCAAATTAATTGCTCTGTATGTACCTGGGTACTTGACGTCTGTTCGATTTTGTTCTATTATTTACGACCACAACTTTCAACCTAAAGATCCAAATTAATTACAGTATATCTATCTGGATGTTTGACATATGTTCGATCTTTCTTATTTTTTCCAACCACAATTTTCAACCTAAAAATCCAAATTAATTGCTCTGTATGTACCTGGGTACTTGACATCTGTTCGATTTTTTCAGAATTAGGCGACAGTTGGCGGATCCGCGAAAGTTCTCGTGGCCAGACAATATGAAAACTTGTGTACTAGAGAAGTAAGGGGAGCAGAGGGCAACGTTGCCGCGAGAATGATTTCGTAACGAGGCGAACCACGATCACCGGCGAGCGTCCTCGAACGCAGAAGGGTAAATCTCGTCTCGGTCCCATCGATCATGCTTTATTTTCGGAACCCATTGTACACAACCTTCTCTTGTCTCGTTTCTTCCTTCAAGCCGGTTTACCTTCGGCGATTATATTCATTCAGCGGTTACATACCTCGCGCGCACCTCCCTCTTTAAACTTTCCTCGACCCTGAATGCAACGCTTCGGCGCAGCAATTGATGCAGCCCGAGGATTCCACCTTGGGATTCCCGGGCGAAACGTGAAAACCCGCTGTTGGGCTCCGATAAGCTCGCGAACGCAGACGGGACAGGGACCTTTGTTGGTTTTCACGAAACTCGAATGGAAATCGAAAACTAAGATTGTGTCCTTGAATTTTTTGGCCCGAACCGAGTTTCGACTTCGAACTCCGGGCCCCTACAATATTCTGGGACGTCTGAACCGATCAAAAATAGTGCAAACAAGCATTTTACTAACTCGAAAATATAGAATTCGATGCCTTTTTGCTGATAAAATTATTTCAACTATTACTCTCCCTTTTCCAGTAATGACTCTCAGCTGCAATACACTCTTTCAGTGAACATTCTATCAGTTGTTTTGTTTCAAGGTACTGTACAACACTTGATACAAACATGCTGCATGTTGAATAAATTTATTTATTTTTACCATTCAAACCAGTCGGTGTCCAATAACGCCAGACAAAATTAGTAAAAATTAGTAAAATGTCTTCAAGATTTTATAAAACCGTGCTTGAGGCAAGCTATCTTGCTTAACACTTTATCTGTCGGAAGTCTGTTAACCCTTTGCACTCGAGTGGTGACTCTGAAGCGCCACTAGAAATTGTTGTGGCATTATTTCAAAGAAATTACAAAAAAAATTACAAAATACTTGTTACATTACAAAATTTGTATTTAATAGATTACTGAACATTTAAATATTATATGTGTTAATCGGAGCAGTTTCGTATGAATAAAATGAAAAGATTCTAAGACGGAAGAAAAATTTAGTTTTACAATGAAAATAACGTCAAGTGCAAAGGGTTAATACGTTAGGCGCTACGTCAATCTCTGGGGACCGGCACTAGGCATTTCGTTTAGGCCTGGGCAACTTACGGCTCGCGAGCCACAGACGACTCCCCCTCCACTTCTGGGTCCCCCTCCACCAAACTCCTGTGGAGTGTAGTGTAGAGTGTATATACATGCATACATTCGCAGTCACGCGAGAATGCGAGACAAAGCACGGTAAGAGCAATATCAAATACAGTGAATTCTCGTTACGAGTCAATTGCTCCGTTCTGGTGACTGACTCTTAGACGAAATCTGAGGTCGTCGCCAAGCGTCGCATTTGAAATACACAGGGCACGCTGGAAACCTGAGAGTCATATCCGTCTACAAGTCATAAAAGCTTATGACTACTAAGCGATAGTGACAAGAAGACTGAGAAAATGTCTGTCTCCGATACAATGTTGCACGTAGCTCGAGAGACGGCTCTCGACTTCGGCACCTCACCGCGGTGGTGTGAGTAGTTCCACTGACTCCAAATTGTAAGGTTGGCACTGACTCGTAATGAGAATTCACTGTAGTTGACGGTGTGTTGAGAAGCGACAGCGGGGAAAAGTTGTCCGGGTCTGGTTTAGGCGATGCGTCGATCGACTCGGACAGGTAACCTCTGTTTACAGTATTTACTCTATATATGTCCCAAATGCCTAGCCGATAAAAGTCCCAGAACTATCCCCACTGCTATGGGGTTTACTCCATGAACAGAGGCTTCTAGAGCTTCGCTGTCCTTTTCTGCGCATATTCTGACCGATATATGTCCCTAGGTAGACCCGTGTATTGGACAAGTATCGAGTAAGCACTGTATGTACAAACTTGCGGTTACTCGCAGCGTGCAGGGAAAGTCCATGGATAGAAGCTCCGCGTTTAACGTGTTAAAGTGACAATAAACGTAAAAAAGATTGTTTAAAGTGACAGTACCGCCACAGAAGATGCATACGTATAGTTCCGGTGAACAATTTTTTGATCCCGTTGTACGGGAAGTCTACCACATTGCGAGCTCGTAGTTTACTGCTCGGTGCCAGCAGTTTGTAGCGAGGATAGTCGCGCGAGGAGGATTTACTTTGAACGTTTCTAAATTCGCACGCATTACCGAGCCGATCGAAGCAATTACGCGACGACCGGAGCACGGCCAATTAACGGCACCCGATGGGAGGACCGGTCTCCGGGCATCGTTGCCCCTATCGTTTTCCCGTGGTCCCGGGGTGATTCAATTTATCAGGATTCCACCGTAAACACTGTTTTCCGTGGTTTCCGCGGACTCGGTTCGCTCCGACTAGCCTCCCCCCCCCCCCCCATTTTTATTCCCATCGATTCCTACGTCTATCGCTGGTGTTCTACGGCGCGCCCGAGGCATTCCGGCCAGGATCCTTGGGCAAATTTATGCTTCTTCAGATTACGGATAATAATGGTTACCCTTGTACCGTGGCGAGCACTCGTCTTAACAATTTGCCAGCTAGAATTACGACTGATTTCACCTCACGGCGGTTCTATACGTCTGCGCGAACAGTCATTGACACTCGATATCTATTCCCAGGCCGGTATAGAACTTTTCGCTGAAATTCGCTCTGTCGGGCTGGGCTGACCTTCAGGATCATCGTCCCGCGACTTCTATGTAATTTACGATCAAGGGAATCAGAGTTTTTCCGGCAGTTTCTCGGGAGAAGTGATCGATTCTTTTATTCATTACGTTATTCGATCCCCCCGCGCGTTATCATAGTCGACGGTGAAAAATGAATAATTCATAAAGAAGAAATTCGTTCGCCATTTTTACTGTTTTCATAAGCTTCGGAACCAGTGGCTCTATCTTCTTGCTTTTGATCCGAAACGCTTGATTGGACCGAACTATTCGACGCACGTCCGAACGATCACGCTAAACTGCGCTCTAACGAAATTATATGTTCCGGAGAAACTTTCCGAAGGCCCGAGGAGACACCGACAGGAGCAAAGTGGCGTGATCCGCGGTGTTCGGAGTTGATGTGGGTCGTAACCTTGCCCAATTCTGGAGCGTTCGAAGGAAACTGCGTGGTATTGGCGAGCGTTCTGGATTTCAAGTGTGCGTTGATAGCGCAACATCGAATCCTTGAATCGGAATTTACGACGCCGGCCAAGGGTACGAGACGAACCGCGGTCCAAAATATTTTTCTTACATTCCTCGCTGTACTCTTGTTGGTGTTAATGAGGCCGAGAACTGCTCCAGTTTCTGGCGATCTGGGACATCGACGTTAGACGAATTACTGTGATTTCTCGATAAATGTCGCGGAATTATCCCCACCACCGCGGAGTATACCCCGTGAGGGGCCTCGGACGCCGAGGAGTGTAAACATAACATGGTTAAGATATGTCTCCTGGACGATACATGACACTGGCAAGACCCATGTTGTTGACATATATCGAGAATTCATTGTAGATGCTCCCCTCCCTTCCTCCCCCCGAACAATTTCGAAAGATGAATTCCAGTCAAGAAAAGTGAAATATGTTTTAGAACGGTTGCGAGAACGTGGCACGCAACGAAAAGGCACACCGTTCGTTACCATCTAAACGCGTACTTAAACTTCTGCAAGTCTCTTCGGCGAGGCCACACGCCGCGGCTGTCTGCAAACTACCGTCGCTAAAACTATTTCAACTCCGGTTACCTATGAATAGTTGTACAAACCCGTCGTTCACTGAATAGTTACCGCAAAAACGGTTCTACCGTACCCCACAATTACCAACTTCGCAAGTTTCTTGCCAGTGGCCTCGCAGACCCTCAAGAATTAGCCCCGTAACACTAGTTCTGACGACCGAAAGAAACCTTTCCTATGGGAAAAATGAGATCCACGGTCTTCCCGTCGGAGGGACGCTCGAAAGTAGTTCAAAGCCTCGGCAAGATCTTAAGGGGGAAACCTTGTGTAAAATGTAACTTTTTAGCATTTTTATCTTTTTGCAAATTTTAATAAAAGAAGAATGTCATATTGCGCGTATTTGCATAAACTGACGATTCCATTTTGATTTTTTTGTTTGAGATCATTTTTGTGCACTGTACGGCGCATTTCCTGGATGCCATTTTCAAGCCGCCATTGCACCATTGATATTAACGATCAAAATTTATAGAAAATATTTTTGTTCACATTATAACGTTGATAAATGATACCTTGAATTTTAAATCAATCTACGCATTACATTTTTGTAAAAAAATTCTTAAGAAACAGGCCATTTGCACAAGGTTCTCTCCTTAAGGGCTCGGTCTTCGTAGAGTCGCGATAAGGTAGAATGACCACGTTACCGACAAAAATAGGCGAAAAATGGTTTCACGTGCCTCAACTTTTCGTCCTTATATAAGTATATTTTGTCGCTGGTAAAGGGCTCATTCGAAAGAGGAAGGTTTCGATCTAGCGCGCGAATCCAAGCATTTTTATGCCATTGGATGAGTTTTCTGGATGAAATCGAGAGTAGCGCGCGCTAGAAAATATCTCCGGCTACAAATTGAGCTACATTTTGTCTTGATTCTCTGCGAAATAAAGCCAAAACCTTGGAGCACGTTTCTGGCGTCAGAATTCATAATATCGATAATACAGAGCAAAAACTGTGACAAGTATAGTCACCGACTTAGGACCCGTCGGATCAAGACATTACGGATCTTAAGTCTGTGAATGAAAATTATACAGCAGTTACTGATCTGCTGACACTGAAAAAGTCACGTGACTATCCCCGGGCCCTTAATAGAAAACGCTAGAAAAATTCGTGTGGCCCAATTGTCTCGAGTATTCCACCCTCGACAGCTCGAACGCATCCTATTTTCACTTTGGGAGGCAGCCGCCCTCTTTTCTCGAGGCTTCCTTATAAACGAATCACCGTTTTTTTTTCTGACAGATCGCGGTTTCGTCAGCCGAGTTTCCGTTCCGGAAATTTGCCTAGGGCGAACCGTGTCGGTTCGGTTGGCTAAATAACTCTGGGAAGGCAGGTGGACGAGGATCGGTATACGCACTCGGATAGGAATGGCCGTTGCAGGTATGGTGCCGCGAGGAAAGGAAAGAGAGAAGAAAGCGAGGGAAGACGCACGAGATGGTAAAGAAGAAGAAGAAGAAGAAGAAGAAGACGACGACGAAGAAGAAGAAGACGAAGAAGAAGACTAAGGCTGCAGCTCGTGGTTGAAGAAAGTGGCTGCTAACGTGATCACGGTGTGGTGGTGGTGATGGTGGTGGTTCGGATGGAGGAAGAGGAGGTGGGGCGTGGGTCGCAGACAGTTGAAGGGCCGCGGCCAAGGTGAGGTGAGACAGAGAGGAGGAGAAGAGAGTGGAAGAGAGACGGAGAGAAAAAGGCCTCCGTTGGAGGGAACGTAAGGCGCCTCTGTGCCTTTGTCTGCTTCTATCGAAGGGACCAGAAGGATGAAAGAGAGGATCGACCGGGAACGAGTCGATCCTTCGTCCTTTCTTCGTCGTAGAAATCTTCTTCTTGCTCTTGTTCTTCCTCTTGCACGCACCGCGAAATCTCCCAGGGACGAAAAGAGAGTACTAGGTGCTCGCGCTCGCGATCGGAATGAATCGAGACTGCGCCGATTCGATTCGATCGGATTCGATCTTAGATCCCATAAGGTCGCGCGATTCAACCCGTATCGAGATATTTCAACGTTGAAAACGAGAGCTCTCTCGTTTCGAACGTTCCAATTAAACTACGACGAGTCTTCTAAAACTTTCCTGTCAATGTTACCGGACTATCCAAGTAGCAAACATCACGAATCCAACGGAACGACGATCTCGTTGGGAACATCAGATTCGACGACTCGTGAAAGCAGCGAGAACAATGATCTCGAGGAGGCACCGGTGCACGGCTAACAAAAGTATACTGTCTTTTCTCGATATATGTCGCAAATACCTTGCTGATAAAAGTCGCAGGACTATCCCCACCACCGCCACTGTCCTCGGACACCGAGTAGTGTAAACATAACACGGGCCAATGTTTTTTGCACCGTTGCACTTCAATGCAATACAATGTTCTTTGCACGCGTATGAGTGCGACTCGGACGTCACATTTTCTTTCAACCAGGTCCACGTCGAATGTGCTTCGACCTCGCGTGCTCAAGGCGATGCTAGTTCGATTCGAAGAATATTTTTTCTTATTATTATCATTGCATATAATTTAACTGTACAGTCTTTTCTCGATATATGTCGCAAATATCAGGCTGATAAAAGTCGCGAAACTATCCCCACTACAGTGGGGTATACCCCGTGAGGAGCTTCGAAGTTCGAGAGACTTCGGACGCCGAGGTACGACGTTTAGCTAGGATCAAAGAATAATTTCTCCTGGACGATATATGTCGCTGACAAGACCGGGGTGTTGACATATATCGAGAAAGAGTCGCTAAACCGAGCTCATTATTTCGTAAATTTCTTTCTCGATCGTCGGAGGTGCCACTCACGTGACCGATGCATGAGAGCCCACGTGGTCTCTGTTCAACGGCGAAACACAATAAGGAGCAAAGGCCTCGGCGATCATGGCAGTTTGGACCTTCTATTCCCACGATACGTCACTCTGTCTCGAGTGACGTCGCTGAAATCCGCAGCAGCCGCTAGTAGCAGCAGCAGCAGCAGCAGCTCCCCAAAGGCCGCAGGATCAATAGTTACACACGCCTCTATAGCCGGCAGCTGCATTATACACGCGCCTCAGAAACTAGCGGTCATAGTGCACCTCGCGAGCAAACATACTCGCGTGCACACACAGCGGACCGCGTTATCGACAGATTCGCAATATCTACGCCAAAGTTGCCAAGCTCGTTACCCTGAAACGACAATGATTCCGGGAACCGCTATCGGGGATCGAGCGCATCCGCGAGCCGATAGATATCGAAACTGCGATCCGGTTCCATAGGATGTATCTTCTTCCTGCCGGGTCGAGAACGGTGTCAGGATACACCCCGGCGCGGTGGTCGGGACTTTCCGTAAGAGGATATTTCCCGACCAAAAATACTAAAAATCTTGCAGCTACTGTACTTCTTGGAAACACGCGAGGTAGCATTTCCGAGAGGGGAGAAAAAAATGGTCCGAGAGGGACAGGAACTCCGGGGGCCATCTGCTCGCCTTTTGCTTTAATTACAGCGGCCAAATGTCTCGGCCGAGAACCGCTCGTCTCTTTCCTCGGCGACGACCGTGGGCGGTATCGACAGCGCCGAACCGAAAAGGACACCGGAGAAACGGAATCGTTCGTTTACCTCTCGTTCCACTGATTTAAGCGCGACCCGCCACGGACCGACCGTGAACAAAGCGACCGAGACTTTTGAAACGCGATATTTTTTTATCGTCCCCGCGACTCCACAACGAACCTACTCGAACACACCGTGGAAACGAATCGGCAATTAACAGTGGTTTTACGCAGCCCTAAATGTGACTGTTTTGCATTACTTCATAAAAATAACAAGAATGTGTTTATCCATATTTTCAACCTTTCTTTTACAACATATATTTAAAGAAATCAATTTGTCGAGTAGTTCCTCGTCCGAGCATGTTTGCAGTCTCAGTACTCGTAAATTAACAAAATTAACAATATTGTTCTAATGAAATGTTCCAACTCCAGCAATTCTTGAGAATCGTTCCTGCAACGCATAATTTAACTCATACTGTAATATTTAACGAAGTAAGTATTTCAAATACTAATATCTCAGATTCTGTTTGACTCAAATAAAATAGTATTTTAAATAGGATGTCAAATTTTATTTTAAGCCTAAGCCACCAAAACAAAAAATATTTTATTCTAATAATCTGAAGACTAAAATAGTATATTTAAAGCCTAAAATAAAACATTTCATTCTAATAATCTGAAGAATAAAATAATATATTTGAAACCTAAAATAAAATATTTTCTTCTAATAATCTACCATAAAATAAAATACTTTAATCTTGATTTAAAGTGTTGGGTCATCGCATAAGTAAGGACGTTTAAAAAAAAAACTGTACTTTCATTTGTATAAGAACCTATAAGATTTGCTACAGTTTACTGAAATTATTTATACCTGCTCATAAATATGTTGACTTCGAATCGTTATTTTTAGCAATAGTATCTACAATAGAGACCATGAATAAAATATTTCAAGACCAAGTTCAGATATTTTCAGTAGGCATTCTTCGAATAAAGTATCATTTGCTATTTTAAGAATTTGCTGTATGGAATACATATTTCATTTTCAAGTGAGTCATTGTAAACGTTGCTCTTATTAATACACTATTAAATTCTTTATACGAGGACGTGACCATTGTGCCCGCTCAAATCCTATAGAAGTTCCTTAATAAATATCGCTAATTTTTAAGAATTATTTCTCACATGTACTTCACTTCACCCCTCGATGGTTGTGCCACGATTTGCGAAACATTCTTTATATCAAACGAACAAGAAGATGTGTTCATTAATCTCGGACAGAAGCATTCCTACAAATCGAGCAACCGTAACGAAAAATCATTAAACGATTTAATTTCAGGCCACCCTAAAACTCACGGCCCTTCGACAATTCCACGAAACTAATCAAACGAACGCGTTCCGCGCGGTAGGATTTTCCAAATCGCTGGCGGGCCGAAACTGAAACAATGTCGAGTCGGGTCGGGTCGGGCCGGGCCGGGCCCGGGTCGGCGGATGAATCACGGTAAGTTTATTTAGGACTCGTGGGCCCTTAAGTAGCGGTACCCTTTGGCGTCCCTGGACATTCGTGCGTCTGCATGTCCGCTCGTGGGGCACGAGCCGTGCGGATATCACGAGTTTCTCAGGCAGGTCAGTGAAACTGCGCCGTCAAGTTGAAGGCCAACACCCCCACAATGCAACGGCCGAGTACAACCGCTCGCCCCACCACTGCCTGATCCACAACCACTTCATCCTCTTCTCCCCTGCCGCGCCTTGCTGTCCGTGTGCCCGCCACGGTCTCTCCCCCTCCCCTCTCTCTCTCTCTCGCTCTCTCACATCGGCAACCTCGTGCAAGTCGCCGGAACATCCGAGGAAACTCCAATAACGCCGATAAAGTCGCAAACTCTTCTGTGATTTCGGGAAAATATGAGCCACTTTCCCGGCGTCTATTCGACCTCCTTTTCGAACCCTAAAGCCACAATTTAAAGCAAATCACATGTTGGAGCTTCCGTGAAAATGGGAATTTGTACGCCGGATCGACCACCGACCAGTTTGCGTTATCAACAAATAGTTTGTCCCTAAGTTTCTTTGCGGAACAGTTGCAAAATATCAGATTACTCGAAGCGGCCATAAAAAGGGGGAACTTGGAGAGCAAGTTTGAAGCTTTGTAAATCCACTTGACGCCTGTACCGTCAGACGGTGTGCTAAAAGTCGTTTTTCCTGGAAGACGCGCAGCTCCGACCGATTGCCCGAAAGGAAATTAGGAAAATCGATCGCGCGAACGAAAAATCTGCCGGGGCAATCTACGTGCATCGGACGCATCTAGCCATGGTGACATCCAGCAGTTTCCAGGAAAAGCCGGCGCCGATTGGTGGCTCGCCGGGCCAATGGTACGTGTCCTTTGAGATCGAGCGAGCGTAGCTCGTGCCGGCGCGGCAGTTTCGTCGCGGGCGAGTGGTCACTCCTGCGCCGACCACCGTGCCGCGCGGATCTATTGCGCAGGTGTGGCTTGCGGATCCTCTCTATCGTCCACCTTTCCCCCTCGATCTTTCTCCGCCGCGGATCTCCCTCCCGGCTTCTCTTTGTCTCCCTCCTCCCTGACGCTTCTCGACGCTTCGAAGGCCAGAAATTCCAGCCTCTTCTCGAAATAGATCGATGACACTCGTCCGAACAATCCCGCGTGTGTGCACGCATCGCGTACGACCGGGCAACATCTATACTTGCTCGTGTACAGGGTGATTCAAAAATTATACCGCGGCTGCGGTCTTCAAATCGCGGGGCGATCGTTGTGTCCCAAACATTCAAGATTCGGCAGCTCCGAGAAGCAGGGAGTAGATCCTAATAACAACACGAATTACACGAACAAACGCTGCGCAATGACTCGTACATGTCCGAGCAGTGTACTCGTCGCGGTAATACAAATCATACAGTGAAAGCTCTATGCTAACAACGCGCTTCGTTCTAACCGGACCGCGAACTAATTGTTTGCGAATTACCACGCTGTTAAAGTACAGACTAGCTAATGCTGTTTACTCGCTTCCTATCAAATAAATTGCCGACGAACGCAAACGAATAGGTATCCCCACCACCTATGGTCCCCAAACCGCAACGCGGAGGAAGATGGCGCTACGCTCCATCACACGAATCGAGCAAACTCGAGATTTGTCTTGAATGAAAATTCTTTTTCTGTCGCTGTCACGTTCGACTGGGGACGGGTTTTTGAACAGGGGACCCGGGTTCCCAGGCTTCGAGGAGTCGCGAGACGAACGGGTTACTTTGCTGCATCCCGGTGACGAGACGATTCATCTGCATTGTTCAAATAACATTTATGAATCAGCCTGTATATATACACGTAGCCGCGTCTGACTCGCAGCTCTCTCGGGGCCGATGTCTCTGAAATAACCAAGCGAGGCTCACTCGCCGGACAGGGGAATAAGGTGCAATGCACGCACCCGTTCACCGCTGCCTCCTCTTTCCTCCTTCTCCGTCCGCGCGTTCCCTGTCTCGCTTCGTTTCTCCGCTCTGCCTCAACCCCTCCCCCCGGCTCTTTCCACCCCTTCCCTCGCTCGCGCGCTCTGCAACCGTAGTTGCATCCGACAGTGTCTCGAATGGCAGTGGGGGTCACACTATATTAAGATTGAACTCCACTGACACGGCCGCCCAACTGCGTTCATTCTCCTCCTACTCTTGCTTTCTCTCTTTCTCTTTCCCCCTCCCTCTCCTCGTCACTATTCCTTCGCATCTCACGCACACGCCTTCCCCTTTTCTTCCTCTATGTCACTTTCTCTCTCTCTCTCTCTCTCTCCCTCTCTTTCTTTCTTTCTTTCTCTTTGAACAACCGTCTTCGTCTGCTCGATACGTCCGCTATCCGGGGCTTGATGCGTTTCATTCGCATAGAGAAGATACTCGCTCGAAAATCAGATTACGAAAGCTCGCTGCGTTTCGCCACGGGAACCCAGCATTCCCCTGTGCGCGTTACGTGTCGTCGGAAAGGGCGCGGAGGAAATGGCCACCGCTCGGTCACGCTGCAACGAGGGACGACGACGCGCGGACACTCCGCTGCACCGCGTTGCACCGCGTTGCACCGCACCCGGCCGAGGGACGTCGCGGATGCGCACGAGTGCCCCCGCAAAGACGATATGGAAACCGCGTTCAAGTAAAACCACTCGGGGGAACCATGATGTGCACCCGCTGCTCGGTTACCACCCGTCGTCTCTCGACACAACTGGGAATCCAGGTGCTATGGTTTCTCAACGTTCGATGCGCCCGCACGGGCAGACGGAACGATCTGACTGCGATCGAAATTTGATTATTGTAACATTGCGAATGAGAGAAAAATTGATGATACTTGAGAGAAAGTTAATTGTAATTATAAAGGGTGTCCTGACTTGACATTTTTGAGGTTATGTGTGGAACACAATATATGGTCGCCTCGTCCCTGTTTGCAATTTTCGATAACAGTTTGGCAGAATTGCGGACTGATTTCAGTAATGCTGCGTCCAATTGCTTCCTTCAGCTCCGGAATGGTCGGTGGATCATTGGCATACACTTTTCCTTTCAGAAAACCCCAAAGAAAAAAGTCCAATGGCGTCAAATCGCACGATCTTGGTGGCCAATTCACATCGCCGCGACGCGAGATAACACGACCAGGAAATTTCGTCTACAGTGTGGCATCTTGTTGGAAGACTATGTCTACTAAGTCCATGCAGTTCAATTGATTCCATGAAAAGTTGGTTATCATGTCACGATAACGAACACCAGTGACGGTAACCGCATTTTCAGCATTCTCAAAAATTCTGAAAAAAGTGCGGCCCAATCACTCCTCCAACCCAAAATCCACAGCAAACAGTGACTCGTGGAGGATGCATGGGAAGCTGTTGAATCACTTGTGAATTTTCGGTCACCCAAATTCATCATTCATCGCTGAAAATGATTTTGCCAGACGGTACGTTATGATGACCAAAATCCCTGCGGACTTTTCGAACCGTCTATGCAAAGTTTTCACCATTTTTGCTCGATCGTGTAATTCTTTATCACTAAACCTCAATACTTCCTGATGCCAGTTGCTAAAGATTAGATTTCTATGTTCACCACAAAAAAAAAAAGAATGGCGCGCAATTTAAAATGTCAGGTCATTTTGGGATACGATCACCTCCGTTTTCTACTTTTTACTTTCGTTTTCTTACGGCTGTAGCTTAAGGTCGGCAGAAAATCACAACTGGTAGCGAAAGGTCTTATGATCCCATAACTTTAATTCATGGTTCTGAGAAATCCTACGATGTAGTTTAAATTAGTTGCACAGTTCCTTATAAATTGGTACAAAATGTGAAGAACTTTCTTAATAATACTGATCGAACTCCATGAATTTTCTAAGAAAGTGACCTGCGAAACTTGCAGAACAAAATTTTTATCCTTTTTCTAATACTTCAAAGACGGACATCATTTTTGTCTCAACTTTTTCACAATTCTAGATTTCTTAAAAATGAGTAAATTTGAACAAACTCAAGATATTGGATGTTCACTGAGTTAAGAACAGTATATTCTTTGACAAATACTCTAAAAAAACGATTCATTTGAATTCATTAATTAGTTTTTGAAATATTCGTGTTGAAATAAAACGTGCTTAAAAGCCTTATCGGCAGCGGACACTTAACTTATAACTTTAGTGATTCACAAACTTTCGAAATTTCCTTTTAACTACGTACAGTCTTTACTCTACGTATGTCCCAAATGCCTAGCCAATAAAAGTCCCACAACTATCTCCACTGCCGCGGGGTATACCTCGTAAGGGGCTATGAACCTAGGTATCTTCTGGCCAATATAAAGTGAATTCTCGATATATGTCAACAACACGGGTCTTGCCAGCGTCGTGTATCGTACAGGAGACATACTCGAG
>JAQQRP010000095.1:0-14185 GCA_028454245.1 Halictus quadricinctus
TTTATCTTGCCCTTGTCGAATTCTTGAAATTTCTCTGGTTGGTTTAAGCCGGTAGTTAGGCCGTACCTGTGTACGAGGTTCATTAGTCGCATTTTTATCATTTATTGTAGGTATATGGTCCAAGGTTCTCGTGGATCTAGTTGCAACATTTATGGTTCGTCAGCGTAGAGGGCGTAAGAAATCTAGTTGTTGTTAACGAGATGTCGGTATTTCAGATCGTGGGACACGAAACCTCATATAGTGATTGGTCTACTCCTATACCTCGTGTGTGTTAATAATTATCTATTACAAATGTTGCCGTCGGTGGTTTCTAAAAGGAATATCGACTGTCGGTAATTTTATCTACCAGTTTGAGCGTTTCGTAACTAGATGGAATGTCGCTATTTTGAGATTTTACGAAGCAGATTATTTATGCCACTGTTTCCACAATCACTTGTTAGTATTACGGACAGTATCATTTGCAGTGATTAGAAATATTCGATATTCTCTATTTTAAGAACAATAAACTAACTTTTTGCGCCATGGTACCAAAAACTCCCTTGTTTAATTACTAATTGTCATCCTATATTTTTCTTAATTAACGTCCCATATTCTATACATTTACGAGTTACTTCTCTTGCACTTGTTATTAGAAAATAATATATTAATAGGTACAAAAATTCAACTGAAACATTCGTACCCCAAGCATTACTTTGTACTACTTTATATCTCAAATTCTATTGTAGTTCTTCTCATAAAAAAAGTAAATTATAACGTCAATTAAACTATGAATAAAATTAAATTTTCCAGCCGTTCAATACATAGAATTGTTCTAAATATATAACAGCTAGAAATAATGAATTTATTAATCTCGAAACAAGAATTTATCAATCCCAAGAATATCAGTCATTGATACACTTAATATGAAACAATTAATTTACCGGTTACTTATCACGGCTAAAAAGAGAACGCGATAACGAAATTTGTATGAATAGTGAAGAAGAATGTGGGAAAACACATGATTCATAAATGCCGAGAGAATGGTTTGTATTGACATATGAGGATCCTTTAACGACACGCCCGAAACCTCGGTCGATTTGTAGATGGAACGAGATATATTATTTTAGTTTCAGGTTTACACAAAAAGGCCCTTCGTTCAGTTTATTTAACTTGGCGTTCTTTATCCGTCTTACTTTACCCGCGTGCTTCCTCCGTTTCCTTTCCGGAAGCCACACAAATTTTTTCTAACAACACTCTAATCCCTCTCGCATTGTTTCCGCGAAATTAATATTTTTGGAACAGTTCCGATCTCGATTTTCCGTACTTCAACTAAAAAATCATTCGAATATATTAAAAAACAAGAAGCCTCACTTACAATTAGAATATATTTCACATAAATCAACTCAAACATCTTTTCCACATAGAAATCCGTTATTTATCAATATTAGTCAATTATGTAACACGAACAGTATCTGTAAGAAATAATTTTCTGATACTTTTAAATTCTTCGATTGCATAGTTTGTTCAAAATCAGTAATAAAACGAGGGTAAAGTTAACTTACTAGAAAATTTTCATAACGTCAACAATTATATTTTGATTTATAGACTTTTGTTGGTAATTCATTTGCATACAAATTATTATAAATAACAAAAGGATTACTGTTGTAGAAATACTTTATTGGACTAGTTCTTAGGCTTTGGTTACAACAATGATTAGAATAAAGTGTGTTATCGTGATAACAATCGTCCTTAGGAGTACTAATTAGTAGGTTAATAAATAGTCGATTAATAAGGCACTCTGTAATAAATATAGAATTCGCTGCTTGTCGTTTCACGGAGAGATACAGCACATTTCGTTCTGGAACAGAACGACGTTGTTTTTCTTGTTTCGCTTGTAAAAAATATTCGACTACTATGAATCGACGGTGAGGAGGGGGGGTAGCAAGGGGGATGATTAGAAATAGGAGAGCTGCGGCTCGTGATTGTGACGCGTTGACATGCTCTGATATCCAGGGTGATGGAAATTCTGGATTTCGTGTGCTCCTTGCTGACCACGGTACTGATTAGGACTCGGCGTTGTCGAGGATGACACGTTGCAACTGTTGTTCATCAACATCGAGGCGTTGCTGCCTTGAAGAGCGAACGGCCACGACTGTAACGAAAATAGTGGAACAAGGTTCATTAACACTCCGAGCTTTTTCCCTCGAAACAATATTCTATCCGATTATTTTTCATCTCCGAATCGCGACGATAAGATCGCTAATTTTTATACGTTTAAAAAATTTTTAATCGTATAAAACAAGAGGAAACTTTGAAAGGGACAAACTTTATAAAGATCTACAGTCCAATATTATTGAACTAAAAGCTAAGTGTGTTCGTTTTATTAATTTCTTTTAATACAGACCGACTAAAAAAAAGTGACTAGACGATTTTAAAGGGAAGTAACAGTTTCATGTTTTAAAAATTCACGTTTATTATTTTATAAACAAATTCGAATTTCAAATGGTCCAGTGACCTCTGGGCTTTCATCTTTGTCAACAATATAGATTCAGTTAACAATAAAAACCAGAGACCAGTACCATTTAATAGCTGTTGCTCACTGAGAAGAGTAATTTAATTATGGACTCGTAATTGGGGTTGTTGAACTGTGGATTGCTTGTGTTCTTAATTGTTCATTTTTTTTCGATAAAAGAAGGCATAAATGGCTCTTGGAATGATTCGAAACGGTGGCATTTGACAATGCGATAGAAGATATTCTTTTCGATGGAAACTAGCTTTCAACTGACAGAGACGAAAGTTCAATCGTCTTGCAAAGCGCGAGGAATAAGACATCGTTCTTCGAATAACGGAACTAACTTAGAATTAATGGTGCAAAGGGTGGGTGGAGGCTTTGAAAGTGATTTGGTCCACCTGGAGAGACATAAACACAGAACTCTCGTCTGCAAAGACGACGCTTGCCGTTGCGACGCCGACTGGATCCACCTGGATTCTTTGTTATTTCATGAAGTCATAATCGTGATCCCGAAAATCGCGATTGCACGTCAACGGAATAAAAGGGCCGTTAAACAAGAACATCTTGTTATAATCATCGTCAAATCATTGTTATCTGAGGTATCTTTAAAAAGCGTTTCACATTCCACGACAATATAAACTTAATTATTAGCGAACGTATTAATTTGCGAGTTTTCTCGTTACAACGATAATATTGAAATTTAATAATAAAACCTAAATTCGGTTCGGATAATCAAGGTGCCAATAAATGGTCAACTAAACCAGCAAACATGATTCAAACTGCATCGTGCTTGGTCTCTTTGTAATCAGAAAAACGTCACAAACATATTTATAAAAGTTTCGTTAAAATATCATTACAAACAAACTAGTTTACACTTCTCGGCATTCAATCACACATCGTCCAGATCATTTTCACATTTTACGCATTTATGGCAAAAATGTCACATGCAGAACAGAGAACACATTTCTTTCATTTTCTTCTCAATCGATTAAAATGATTCAAGAAAGAAATGGATGTGTATGCAGCTTCTGTGTGTAACAATTAATGCAGCCAATTTTTATTTTGCATAAAAATCCACAGTAAGGCGTTGCTGTATCAATTGAGAAAATTAACTCACCAAAGCCAGTGACAAAGACCTGGTGGTCTCCGAGTGTGCATCCCCGTCGTCTCTGAGAACCGCTCGAAGATGAGCGATGTAAGTCGCTGCGAGTCTCAGGGTGTCCAGTTTGCTGAGCTTGGTGTCAGCTGGGACCCATGGCAATGTGGTCTTCAGCCTGCAGAAGGCTTTGCTGAGGACTCTCATCCGAGCTCGTTCCCTCGCATTCGCCGCGTTCCTCGGTGCACGGCTCTCCAAATCGTCCTTGCTATACTTTTCCTCGGACACAAACTCATCCTCTTCGGCGTCGAACGTCGGTGTCGAGGCGCGTCGCTTTCGTGGCATGATCGACAATTATCCAGCACCCACGCACCAGCTTCCTGTCAATTTCCGAATTCCCCGGCAACCCCGAAATCGATCAAACCGATCCTGGGCTATTCGCCTCGTGGAAATGTCACGGTTATCGATCCGATCGATACGATCTGATCGCGAATCGGGGCGATTCGAGAATTGGGAATGTCGCGGCGGGTCACGAGGCTCGCGCGAAACTAATTGTGCTCGAAAACCCTCCGCTAAGTGACGCGAGAGGAGAGGCAGGAGCGAGAGAGGAGAGAAAAAGAGTGTCGCCAAGGAAGAGGGAGTTTTGGGACGGGCCGAAATTCGGGCGGAGCTTTCCGAAAGCGAAAAGCGTCTTCCTCAGGCCTGGCCACGGCCTCCTCCCTCGCTTTTCCTCCGACACTTAGCCAATCGTTCGGCTCTGCGTCATTTGCAGCCACCTGGACCATCCTTTCTTCTATCTTCGGACGAAACGCACGCACACACACACATTCCACATACACACACACACACACACAGAAACGCACGATCGGCGCTTTTTCTTCGAGGAAGCCGACCTTTAGCCCCGTTTCCCACACTTCCGGATATCCGTGATACTCCCATGCCCGTTCGCGTCGTTTTTCATTGCGGATGGTTAAAGACCAACTTAGGCTTCTTTACTTTGGATGAATATCCCGGATGAGTCATCCACAATGAAACGTGTAAAGATTGTTCTCGTCTCCTCTTTGCAACGACACCTTAAAAATTGATGTACGAATTTTTCCAGACGTTTTGATTAAGATTTCAATGCAAAGTGTACAGCCAACCTTACAGTGACATGAGGTACATCATGAAAGCTTCAGATCGGTGAAAAAGAAGTCGGGGTCAATTTTTAAGGAGTCGTTGTAAGGCAGTTGTTTCATTTGCGAGAAAAATTATTGAAAGTTTTTGGAGACGTTTTAATCTACAGGATTTTTTATCACAAATTATCACGATTTAAATATCGACAATTTGTTCGTTTTGTACATTACGGAAAAGGGAACATATTCAATTTTAGTTATTTTCAGATAGTGATGAACGATCAACTGTTCGTGCAAAAATACTCATGTTTATTAGAAGCTAAAATATAGGAAGACGTAAGTAACAACAATTTATCTTATCTTCTCTTTCCTTCTTTTTTGTTTCTATTCAGACCTTCAGCCAGAAGGAAATGACCGTCTAATCTATTAATCCGGTTGAAATCCGTGTGAACGGGCTGTCAACCGTTTCGTTGAAAGGAGGATTCGAAATGGATCCTGTAACTCGAGGTTTGCGGTGACCCCGGTGATCCTGCTTAACATCCTGAAGAAGGAGCTGAGTTATTGCTCTACAAATTAGTGAAAGTTCCTCCGCAATTCGACACCTTTCCATGTAATTGACCATCGCCCCTTCTCGGTAGGAACATTACAAGATCGATTTGCGTGTTACAGAGAATTCTCCTAGATCATATCCTACGAGAAAGATTTCGATCAATTCGACTTTATTTCATAATATTCGAACAACTGCTCTGGATCAATTCTACGATTCCACAGTAATTTTCTACAGCAAAAACGAGAAGTTTTAAATTGAAATCATCAGCTTACGTCGATTCCTTAATGTTGGATGAATCTTTATTTATTGATATTTATGACGAACGACAGTTTACTTGTTTCATTTTTTAAATAAAAGACACGTTTTTCTACCGTTCAGATGTTTATTGTTACATCATACCGTTCCTTTAGAAAGCAAATGTATATTGTAATTATGAGTTTTAGATAGTGTCTACAGGACCCTTTGTAGTCTGTGAATCAGGACCCTTTTCAGGTTTGCAACCGTTCTTTTCCTCGAGTACCGGCCAATCGCATACTCTCTCGTCGGGGTTGAAGTAGAGTCCAGGGGGGCAGTGCATCAAGAAGGGATAGCCTTCGTTGCATGAATAGTAAGTTGTGCATTTCTCCGGGTTCCCGATTAAGGTAACGTCAGCTTCATTCCTTGGCGGACACTGCACGGCTGCGGCGGCGATCTGAATGACAGCCACGGCAATTACAATGCCAAACAAGCCTGGAAATAGACAAAGTCATTTTGTGTACTTGCTGCCCCGTTCAACGTACTGTTAACTCTTTCTGATCCTATGTCGAGCCAGACTCGACATTAACTTTTGGACTAACTAGTTGCATATTTCACTGATTACTAGACTGTGGATTTTGTGCGTTTATGACGGAAGGTCGAATGCAAAATAATGGAAGTATTTTACACATTTTAAAAATATTGTTGCAGCTTATGTAGCTCATGCTGTCATCGACACTATTAAAATATCTCGACAATATTAGATCTCGGCAAGAGGCAAAGTGTAGGTGACTGTGTGCCAGAAAAAAAAACGATGAGAATTTTATTTGTTTAAAAAAATATTATTGTATCGAAGAACTTACCACGCATTTTGTTCAGTGTTCTTATGATGTCGGCTCAACAAGAATTGTAGGAACTATGATTCTGGATCGTTTCGTGCCCCTTTTATACCCGTTAGCACAAATTTTTACCACTGCAATATCAATTAACAATCTTATCACTGTGCAAACGGACACTTATCGATCTCATGATGTAATCCACGCAGGTAAAGGATTATTACGTCCACAGATTAATAAGATTATTCAGAAAACTGTTACTTTTTGCAATGTTTTAGAAGATTTATTCTAATTGGAAAATATTTATTTGCTACATTTGAGATTTGTTCAACCGATAAAAACGAATAAACGTTATTATTTGCATTACGAAGATTCAGAAAAATTTCAATCTAGACGAATAGTTTAATAATATATTGGTGACATGGCTGTAAATGTGTTAAGAAAGTCGTTTGAAATATTTAATACTTATTATTCAATTTGACAGAAGTAAAATATTTTTTGTTTCACTATATAATTATAAAGGATTTTTATTGTAAGAGGTATAAATAAAACTGCTACGAAGAAAATGTCTCCTTCTGATAATAATTTCATAATTTCCCTCTCATATCTCTATAAAATTAAAAATACTATCGCTCGATTCTTGATAGCGGTAATTGTTCGGATTTCTGCAAAACTTACAGCGGAAATCATTGTATGTATCCGGTAAGAGTAGATTAGATTAATAGTTTAACTGATATCTATTTGTATGAAAGTGGAAAATAGTGATTTGTAATTATATTTTCCAAGAAACTGGAGCGCAAAATCAACTTTATTAGTGAAGTGCAGCTGTTCGTCTTGTAAAAGAGTAGATAATAAATCTTCAAACGTTATTCCATTGATATAAATGTATTTCAATTATTATCTCCAATTCTTTCTACTATTTAAAATAGAAAAACACCTTTTGAAAACAGGAAATGTAATTTTTATTTTGCTAAATTTGCATTTATTGTATTCGTGGTTGAAATGGAGTATACTCGATTCTCACTAATATGCCCAGATTCATGAGTTATCGGTAACGTCGAACACGACACGAAAAATACATTAGGTGATTGGTCTATGAACATATTTCGTCTATGCCGAAAACTCTCTAGACCAACTTTATCCAATTAGAATCAGATGGCGCGACATGTCGTCATGCGTGCGATGACGACAGTTGTTTACAAAATTTGATTCAAAGCGGTTAAAATGGGTGTCAAAGATCTTTGGAATATTCTGTCACCTTTATGCGAAAGGAAGCCGTTGTTTGAACTCCAAGGGAAGACAATAGCCATCGATCTGAGTGGTTGGGTTGTGGACAGCCAGACGGTCACTGATAATGCGGCTCAGCCAAAAATGTATCTCAGGTTTGTTGCCAACAATTTTTCCAGGTCATTTAAATTAGATTGCATTCTATTTAAATTGAACACCACTGTACGGTTGCACATCGATTACAGGAACTTGTATTTCCGAACAGCAATCCTGCTTCTGCAAGGAATATCGCCGATTTTTGTCTTAGAGGGAAAAGCGCCTACTTTGAAGCACAACACTATTGCGAAAAGGAACGATGTTCGTAGTGGATTCAGAGAGAGGAAAACCACGAAAAAGGGAGGAAGATCACAATTCAATCGAATTTTGAAAGAGTGCAAAGAAATGCTCACACACATGGGATTGGCTTGTGTGCAAGGAGACGGAGAAGCCGAAGCAATGTGTGCTTACCTGAACCAGGACGGGGTACGTGTGCATTTTTATGGACTGAGCTGGACATGCTTTAATAGAGCCCAATACTGCTAAACAATAATAAACTTTGATTAATATCTATGCATTCAAATACAAGTGTATGTTTATAAATAAGACATAGAATTATTTTAGAAATTAAAATTTTTATAAAGACCGGTAGTCTATTTATGATTTGCATTCATGTGTATTGAGAACACAGATTTGTCCTTTGATACGCGTGTATTGTAATTTGCATTATTTTGTTTTGCAGCTTGTCGATGGGTGCATAAGTCAAGACAGTGATTGTTTTTTGTATGGAGCGAAAGTCGTGTACAGGAATTTCTGTACAAGTGCTCAAGGGAACAAAGGTGGTAGCGGAGGTGCCGTGGATGAGTACAGCTTAGAAAAGATAGAACGATTGCTAGATTTGGGGAGAAATAAAATGATAGCATTGGCTTTATTGTGTGGATGCGATTATAACGATGGATTAAACGGCGTCGGCAAAGAAGCTGCTCTGAAACTGTTTAAAATTGCACAGGACGAGGATATTCTTGAAAGGTATGCAAGGTGACTGAATAAATGTAGCAGATTTTGATAAATCTGTATCTCGTGAAAATACGTAATAGATGTTATCATTGCAGAATGAAAAGATGGAGAACGGACGATGGCTTCGATCGAAGAGAAGCGGAACTACAAAATGCAAATCTGTGCACCTCCTGCGGTCATAGCGGTAAAGTACAGAAGCATGCTAGATCAGGTTGTACAGATTGCGGTACTATCGTAAAGTGTAACGATTCTTATAAGTAAGCACTTACTTATTTCACACGAGTTGTTTAAGGTAAGTGTAACAGCTCCTTCAACCTATTCTTTCAGAGAACAGAGAGCATTAATATTAAATGAAATCACTATACGAAAGAAAGCTCTTCTCGTAAAGGATTTTCCTGATCAAGGGCTGTTAGACGAATTCTTGATTAGGAAAGACCCGGTGCCCCCAAAGGTGGATCTCCAGTGGAAACAACCTGATATCGCTAAAATGATCGTAAGTTTTTCGGTAGAAAACTGTACTCTAAGTATGTCACCGAACTGACGAGTTCCTGTTCAATTAGGATTTTATGGAAAGACATTTAAGCTGGGTGCCACAGTATGCATTCGAAAAGGTATTTCCTTTGGTAACGCGCTGGCAATTGCTGCATCTACCGAACGTTCCCCTCGACGATCGACTGTCGATCCCCGATTTATTCTTGCCCGAAGCGATCAAAAAAATTCGAAACATAAGATGTGTCGCGAGCTACGAAATCATTTGGCAGAACGATCATAGCGTTGTGGAGAGGTTGCGAGAATGTATGTCGTACGAGGAAGAGGACAATGATAATGTCGATGCTTTGGCCGAGTTGACCACCATCGAACCGCAAGCGATGGTATCGAAATGTTATCCGGAATTGGTTGAAACTTTTGAGAATGCGAGAAGCATGAAAGCGAAAAAGCGACCTTCTAAAAAGAGGTCAGAAAACGCGAATGCCGGAGACACAGTGAAAAATACAAAGGGTAGGAAAGGTAAAAAGAAAGCCGTCAAGGATTCCGAAGACATCGAGAAGAACAGAAAGATCGAGGAATTTCTTTCGAAAGATCCTGTTGCGTCGTTGGAGCAGTCTTTCGACCGAATGAGCATTACGCCGAAAAGATGTAAAAAGGGGGACAGGCCGCAGCGAGTGCAAAATGATAATGACAATAATACAACGAAACGCGGTCCTCAGTTTGATAAGGTCCTAAGATTAGAGAAAGTAAATTCGAAATTAAATAGCACGTTGGATCAAATGTTTAATGAACTTTCGCCGGATGATTTCGCCAGCGACAACGACGATCATGACTTGAATATGACGGAAATCATTGACAACATATGCAGCAGAAAAAAGGTGTTTGAGTTTGGCGGTATGTCCACGAGTGAAATAAATTTCAATATGGACAGTATTATCGACCGTGATAAATTGGATCGAGAAATTAACACAGTAACAGAGTCTGATGAGTGTCGCGAAAATATTGCAAATTGCGACCAATCTGTCGACGAATTCGCGAATATAAGCGAATCTTACGTGCCGCTTAGTCAAAGACTGTTAACGCATGATTATAAGGACGCTAAAGTCTCGATAAACACGAGCAAAAAATTTAGTTTGGGATTTGATGATCTCATGAACGACACGGATCCAGAAAATAAATAATTCGCTGTGTGGGCATGTGTAACATTCGATGTTTTTACAATAAAACGGATTTATTGTGCAGAAAACAATATTAAGTCATCCGTTGCTACGGTGTATATATATACTAAACAGTTGTTATAAACATATTACCTTTGTACAGAATATTGTATATAATTTTAGACAACTGTTTTTACTACTTTTACAATAAAAATGATGGAGAAACTAAACTTTTAATTTACGAGAATTTATATTTACACGAATATCCACAGTTATATTATACAACACACAGTAATTAGTTTTTTGTAAGCGCCTAGAGGACACGTGAAGGTCAAATTGCATTTACTCGAAGTAGTATTATTTCTTGATATTGATAATATCTAGTAAAAAAAAAATGTGGTTCCATTAAAAAAAGAAAACAAATTTGAGCTTCGTGTGTACTGTACGTAACCCCACACCAAAAATCCTAATCATGTCAAATAACGTCCCTTACGAAACCATTCAAGTTAACATTTGGTTGCTGATGTGGGTTGATGTGATTACGGGGCGCGTCGTGTTCGTTTAGTGTGCGCAAATTTATAGCGCGTTACTCATTACCGCACATTGTCCGCGTTATAAATAAAAGGGGGGTATTTATGGTATGTCGCAGGAGAATTCGACGCTTTTGTTGCGTGCGAGAGGGTGTAATTCACCGGAGCTACGAAAACACGTGATTTAGTAGAAACAGAAATATGGTTTACATTGTACTATTCCCTTGGTTGCAGTTGTTCCACAACAATAGCGCCAAGTTAGAGCATCATTTCCGGGAAGTTTAAAAGCTCCAACGATAAGACTTACGTTACCCTCAAGAATATGTAATTCGCGAGACACTGGATTCCGGTCAAACTTTCTTCAGTTGGCCACTTAAACGCTATAGTATAGCTGTTGACAAACAAGACTCGGGCACCCTCTCGACACATCTCACGAATAAATTTTTACCCTTTTCCTCCCTTAAACAAGATAGGCTCATCGTTCATTCGTCCTTGAAGTGTCTTGTCTATAGATACGAAAGTGTTGATGCACAATTTTTAGAACTTTTCTCGTTCAGCAACCCTTTTGGCTACATCACATCTGTTAAAAAAAATCCTCAGTTTCGATCTCGTAAGAGTATGTACCTATTTTACTGTAATTTTTTGGAAGAACTAATAATCACAAAAATAGGATTATGTCATTAATTATTGGAGAAATTTACTACGAAATCTGGTCGCAGATTCCAAAAAAGATTTGTTTAAATAACACGCCAACGAGCACAAATTTTCAACGTTTGTTTACAACGAAATGTTAATTTATTTTTCACCCGCACATTTGTATCTGTTTAGAATCAAATCGTAGCGTTTCAAGCTGAACGTGCTCGTCCTCCGACGTTCATTATGAACGTGCTTCCCGTGGAGTTTAAATCGATCTTCATGGTTTTCCATTTGCCAAAATGTATTGAAAAACGGATTACCGTGAACGAGCGGTACGGGAATCGTGCAATCAAGCGTACAATCTGAAAATAATATTACATTGGGACACGTGTAATGTTGATCGCTAATTGCTGCTATCGAATGGTACCATATGCTCCATTGAAAGATGGTAATATCATAGCGTTGCATTGACGATCAATGTTGAAGGATTAATAAATCTTGGGTGAAAAAACTGTTGACGTTCAACCTGTCGTAAGTTCTCGAGCAGGAAAGCAATCTACCGGAGTTTGTCTTAAAGAATGATGTTTACACTTTCCACTTTCATAAGTTACATTTTAACCAGGATGTTTTTAGTGGAAAAGTTAAGACACTTTTATTTCCTGCGGAAGTTTACGTATTTGAACGTCTCCGCAGAATTTAACTAATTATTTTCTTATTTCAAATACCGTAGTCCCGTCTTCGCAAAATAGTTGTATGATTTTTTGTTCTTGTTTTATGATAGCTTTCGCGAAAGTGCACTGCCGGCGTAATTAATCAGCAATTTCCCAGTTGATCGTGGTTAAACGAATAATTTCGATTCCGACGGTAGCCATTTTGGGATGAAAGAGAGGGACCTGCGAGATGTTTCCCGATTCCGTCAAAGCCTCTCAGAAGTTCGGCTTACATTTCATGAAATGCAAGTCGTTTGAAAGTTATGCAAGCGGTCGAAAGCATTCAGAAAACTTCCGTTCGTCTTTCGATGGTTTCGAGACATATGAAATTTCATGAAAATTAAATCCTCTAGTGTGCTTCACCGGCAACGAGAATTGAAATATCCCTGAAAGGCAAACCGAACTTCAAATTTCTTTTTTTTTTTCTCGTAATAACTTTACGCTTAAAAGCGGCACGTTAAATATGAGATTTTGATCTCTTGATGCTTCATTATATCTTTTCAATTGGACCTCGTGCGTATATAGCCGGTTTCTAGGTGGATGTTAAAGCACGAATCGTGATGCACGATTAATGCCCGTTTCGTCACGGTTTTATTAAAAAAATAAAGTTTCCGCTGAAACTTCCGCGGAGCGGTGAATTTATGACAGAGATACGTTGAAAGTTTAAGGAACAGTCGCCTTCAATTTGCAGTTAAACCAAGAGTAAAAAAGCTTTAGAACTTGGCTCAACGATGGGGGACTTTGCGTTTCCATGAATCACGTACACTACTCCGAACTTATCCTCCCGTACGCAATAGCGATTGACGTATCATAAATCCACGACGTTGGTACACGTTGCCAGCGTGCCTAACTGGGTTGAACCCTTAAATCTGGATCTTCGTTTCCGTAAAGTACGTTTGTGGCGAAAACAATTGTAAACGTTCATTTAATTTTCGTTCAAAGAAATAGGAAGGTATTATTGAAATTGAACAAAGAAATTGATGGTTCATGATATTTCTTGTCCTTAACTGTCGCTCCAGAGGAACGCGAACAATAAAAACTAAATGAGCATGAGTTTTAAACGAAGGCTTCCATTACGATATTTGATTTTTTAAGTGCAATATTTGGGAATTAATTTCAAGAAAATGGGTGAGCCTAGTAACTTGAGATTTTGCATACATATTTGTACATATTCGAGGTAATAACACAAATTTTATTAAGACATTTTATTTACAAAAAAAAAAAAAACTAATAATCTGAAAGAAGCAGATGACATTTCGTATTTTTATTCCTATTGAGTGAGGCCATCGTGGAGGCCGCAATAAATAATCTCAAATTCGCAGGGTACCAAATAATAAACTGATTGGCTTTTAATGCTTGTCCAAAAAAATTCTCGCAAATATACCTGCGGTGTAGGTTATTACAGTGGTTCCACCCTTAACAGTTGTTCAAAATCAAAGCTGAATAATTGAGGATTTATTTAAAAATTCTTCAAAAGCAATTTCATCCGGGAGGCAACAAATTGCGTCATGCCATATGCATCCAATTCTGTTTTTGCGCGAACTTCTATTACACGATTTTGATTTAACCGGAATTAAACAAAAATTCGTTCTCTTTTTTTTTCCCCCGAGTTGTTTGATGCAACTTCGATTTTTGGTGATACAAAAAAAAAAATACAAATATACAAATTATGTGATTTTTCATATTTTTTCAAAAATGCACACACCACTTCCAAAATAAACGGTTCAATTATACAGTCAAAATGTAAACAATTTCTGCTCGCGCGGTGCAGAGGCGGACAATGAACAGACGCGAAATTTAACACGTTCAAAATGACATGAATGCTATAGCATTAAAACTTTAAAGCTAATTTTTATTCATTTAATTTTATACAACCTTAAGTTTTTGTAATTAATATACATTTCAAAGTAATGACCAACTGTCATTACTAATGACAGTTAACTTATTATTATTGTTTATGTCTAATCAGATTTCGGATGGTACAACTAGTTTCAAGAAAAATTGCCTGTCTATTTTTGCAGCTCACTGAAATTTTTACTGTGTCCGTGAACGTGTTAACCC
>JAQQRP010000096.1:0-14180 GCA_028454245.1 Halictus quadricinctus
TTTTTTTGCATCGTGTCAGCCCCATTGTACCATTCAACTTTGTCCTTACCATATTTTACGTATCTTTAGAAACAACAAAGATATTTGAGGTGCTAACGTTTGGTGACTCACCCTGTATAGCCAATCGAAAACTGATCAACTTTTGTTGAAAATATTTTTTGTCAGATTCTCGCAAGTACTTAAAAAATTGTGGAAACTGTTATGTGGGACAGCCTGTATATCGTGTGAACTTTTTAGAACAAATGATGATGATGGTTTGGTTTCTTAAATATAAAACATTACGGGCTGAATTTTAACTTTACTAAAAATTATAGACTTTTATACTTTTTAGTAGTTTTTAATCAAATTTAACCGAACAACGACATCATAAAAATGAATGTTCTTTAAGGCGGGAGAGTGACTCCGGCCTTCCCCCTCAACCCCTTCCCGAAAAACCTGACACAAACACTCTGAAAATCATTTAAATTTGAATCGGAAAATGTTCAAAACTCGAGTTACTTTGTTGTTCTTTGTTTTCATTGAACTAAATTTCAGGGTGAGTTTCTGTTAAGTTTTTCGAGTAGGGTCTCTGCCTCTCCCCCACCCTAAAGAATAAATTCGGTCATTTAAAATAGGCAGAATTTGCAATAGTGAATCTAACGGTTTTTTGCAAATACCTTGGAAACTAAAAAAGACCGCCACTCCGTTTACATCTATGGGAACAGTTGTTCAGAATGATGACCTTGACAACATATTTCATTTTTTGAAATCATCATCATTTTTTTTCAGATTCTTCATCATCATTTATTGTAAAAAGTTCATGCAGTATATGTGTCTATAGAAAAAGTTAAAGAGTGGTCGCACCATGCTGACACAAACGAGCGCCACGTTCGTGCACGTATAGGCAAAGTTCAATATCTCAGAAACTAATGCTGCGCGATGGTTACTTGTATAGTAAAAAGTTGTTCAGAATGCAGAGTTTCACAACATATTTAAATTTTATCAAAATCGGTGAGGAGGAACCCCACAATTTCCGATTGAAATTTTACACAGTATATTTTTTCTTGATGCCCTAATTCGATTCAAGGGCACTTATGACCGCCGTATCCGGCTATACCCATTATTTTATTCACATATACGCAGATGTCACTACAAAAATTAATTTCTATACTTATGCATTCTATACCTGGTTAAAAATTTTCGTCACCGTTGTTCCATACGTGACCAACGCAACGCGACGCATAGTGCGGACAAGTCGGCACATCTCACTACATGTTTATTTGACGATGTACGAAAATTTCCTTTGGCAGAACTACATATTACCAGGAAATTCATATTATTATTAATTTAAAAATCATTTAACAATTATTTTTATGCATAAAAATTGTTAGTTTTTTTCAATTTATTAATTTTATTGTTAAATTTCATTTTTTCTGACTAATTACCATTAAATATGCATTAGTAACCAAATTTAGATTTTTGTAAAAAAGTTTGGCCATGGAGGCTCTCTAAAGTGTCAAAAATCGAAAAATATTACATTAACTGTAAATGAGTGTGCAATAATAATTCTGTGTGATGGAAAGTGCTTACCAAGGAATATGCATTCTTTTTACATTTAATAAAGTAGATTTGTTTTTTGTACAAATTTTCAACGGTGGTTTTATTTGTTAATTGCATATAAAACTTCAAATGAACATAAAACAAAGACGGTGAAATATATCCTGAGATTCATGCATATTCGGATACATTACTTATTATAGTTTAAGAATTCCATAGTTTTGTCTGCCACTTTTTGCGACTCTCAATCTTATAAACTTTTTAAGAAGTATCCATACCTTTCCTTTAGGATCTATCGTGGAAAATTTGTTATTTTCTTTTTAAATGTGTTAGTTATATTGTTAAATTTCATTTTCTGTGAATAATTAACAATAAGTATACATTTCTAAACAAACGTTCTAAAAAATTTTGCCATTTTTTCGCCACAGTTACAATGGGGATTTTACTGGAAAAGTTCAATATTCGTGTATATCACGATATGAAATACATTTCTTTTGCAAAACATGCGTAATGGGATGGAAATTGTTAATAATAATGATATAATAATCATTTTTATGTATAATACAATTTTGCAATAATTAAGTATCAATCATTTTTATGTATTTTTGATTTGTTTTTAATATATGTTTTATAAATACTGAAAAAGTAATAAGAATGTAAGGATAGATCGAGATGTGCAAGATCACGAGAGTCAATGATTTTGGGTCGCAATCAAAGTACTGAGAATGACTCGGATAGCGAATGGCGTTTTGTTAAGTTTATTCATTTTATTTACTAGTATTATAATTTGTTTAAGTTTATTATTGTTAAGTTTACATATGGTTCATTTATTATTAATTTTGTTCTAAACTTGTTAGTTTTTAGAACTAAATTTGTTAATTTTTAATAATAAATTTTTTTTTCTAAAAATTATTTTTTTTTTGTTAAAATTATTTACTATATTGGTAAATATAATTGTCTGTAAAAAATTTCCTCTATATATAATTTAATAACCAAACTACGAGAAGTGTCGAAAACAGGCCGTTTGCCCGCACTGTGCGACGTGTCGCTACGTGGCAGTCAAAATTAATTTTTCTTTAATCTTTCGTTGTTTGAATCCATCTGTACGCATAATGTTTTCCCTAAGGATGTCACAGAGGAAAATCTTCTGAAAATACCTCCATTCGCGATTTGGCCCGCGCACTTCGAACTGAAGTCGCAAGAGGAGATAACGCTTTGTATGTACTTCTTGCCGGACAGTTATGGGATTCATGTAAATGAAAAATGAGTTTCAATGTCTACACTAGGATCGTCGATCTGGCCAACCCCTATCATCCTATCTATTTTTATCAGGTCGACAAACTGTATATACTCAGTAGCAACTGTACCATGCTGGCAACGGAAATAATCGGGGATGGTGTATTATACGAGCCGAATTTCATCGAGCTTAGTAAAGTATCGACGTCATCGTTACGAAATAGTACTGATGACATAGTAGTACGTTCTTGTCCAACACTCTTAACAAAACGTTTACAGGCATCAAATCACCTGTTGGAATTTAGTTGTAAAAGCTCTTCATCAGAATCATAACGTGAATGCTTTATAGTTTACAAGAAAACTGCTTCTTGTACTGGTTTAAGTGAATTTCTTACTGTTATATCATGTAAAATGTCACTTTCATTTCATTACAATTAACCCTGTTTTTTCATTCATTTTTGTTGCGATTGTTTTCATTCGACTTAAGTTATTGCATAGGACTATAATATAGAGATTTTTAAGATAATTATAGGCGGTAGGTATAGTAAAAGTATCACAGATTTCGAACCTCCTTTCAGTTGAATGGAAATATTAAGAATTTAATGCTACATTTTTCGTAATTACTACAGACACTTAAAAATGTAGTAATACCAATTAGGTGAGACCGTGGTTCTATACTTTCTAAATTGTCTTGTGAAGGTAGATCACGAAAACTATGCTATTCTTACTTCACGTTAACATATATGTAGTTACTCATTAGAATATAACACAAAATCAATCAAAACTAAACAATGCAACAGAATAACGTCTAAACGCAATAGCACCAGCATATTTGATTGTTGTGTTTCAGAACTGCAACATTCTGATTGGGAACTGGAACGTGTATAAGACAAAACTGTTAACTTATAAACGAAGAAGAAAGTTTAGTAATCCGTGTCAAACTTTTTGTTTTATTTAGCCACGTACGTTCTATTTCATTTTTTTTAAGTCCGCGAATGTTTGCGTTTAACCAGTTAGCTCTTTTTAACGAGTATACTCGTCATGAAGAAATGACAATATTTTGTGTTATGACGAATATACTTGTCATGCGTAAAAAGTAGTTACAATTTGCTGTTTAAATAGCAATTTTAGTGAAAACTAAAATATATTCGTAAACTTCAAGATGTTTGAAATATTTCGAGGCCAAGATGAAATAAAAGAAACAAATAAAAATATATAAATAATTATTATGAAAAAACTGTATATAATATGAATGTTTATTTTGTAAACGTACCGTTTTCTTTTCGAAAGGGGTGATTCCTAAGGTTATTTGAAATAACTTTTTCCTTTGCGAAAATGTTCTACAACTTAATTCCATATTATAATAGCCACATATACTCTGTGTTTGACGAGTATACTCGTCATCGCTTAATTTTTGCGACACAATTTAGGTACACATTTTTCAAAGAAGTCGCAACAGCTAACTGGTTAACACTAAACGTATCGAGTACTAAATGCGACTGCTTCCTCCTATAACACTAACAAGACTGAATTTACTTAGATTCTGTGAGATCTTTCTTACAATGTCTGCACAAATAGAGAAATTTATCGAATCAGTTCCCATCGGAGCATCTTTTGAATTTCTGTAGTTATAAAATAAAAAACGTGAAACCGGTCATTTGACCGGTTGTGGCATGTTTAGTGTTGATATCAGAGTAAGAATTCCATAGTTCGACTACCGAATAAAGTGGCTACCAATAGAAACAACAGTTAAAATTCCAGCAATTGGAAAAGGATTGGCCGCCGAATGAGCACACTGATAAACGTGCACGTTATTACGTAAACCTGAAGGCGAGTGTTCTGGATGGAATTGGGCAATGCACGGTTTGCGTGAGCAACGTTAGGTAACGCATGTTCCAAACGTGTCTATTTCGGGGATCATCGACGTTCATTCACTTTAGAATGAATATCGACGATTGGAATGCATCGATTCGACGTAGAAAACCACTAGACGAGTCCACTCGATCCACTTTCCAGCGAAATAAGCATGCATTTTCGATGGAAGAAACAAGCGACGCGGGTCGACGAAACCGATGGAAGAAATTACGATGATCTCCCTCTAAACCTTCTCAAGGTCGACCCGGACCAGGGGATTTTATCGCCTACTTCTGCACACTATTTCAACGTAACCGTCGATTGCAAAGACTTACGATTGAACCTTTACTCTGCTGTCCTGCAGTAAGTCTTCATGCGAACTTTCTGAAAACAAGTTATTTTTACTGTAGAACCATCATTGTTCGATCTGATCAACGTGGACATATCTGACATTGGTGTGTTCCCTTCTTATTTTAATTAGCAAAAATGGAACGGATCTATATTTTAATTAGTATTAGGTCATCCCATAAATAATCTATTTTTCGACGAGAAAGTTTATGTATTTTTCGAGAATGACATAAAAAGGTCGTTGAAAGATGGGGAAAAGGACATAACACACGATGGTCAATACAACGACAATTAAAAATACACGTAAGTACATTAGCTGTTTCGTTGAAAGATAGATTTAAAAAACGACATTACAGTGAATTCTTTATATATGTCGCCGAGGCATGGCTGATAAACGTCGCGGAATTATCCCCACTACCGCGGGGTATACCCCGTGAGGGGCCAAGAAGCTTCAGAAACCTCGGTCGCCGAGGAGAGTAACATAATACGGGTCGAGTATATCATAAGTAAACATCATCGGAATTATATCATATTTGGTATCATTTTCATTATAAAAATGTCTCGAGTAAGTTGGTGAAAGTGCCATAAAAAATAATGAAAAATAAAGAAGTTTTGTTATTGGATTAGTAGTGGTATCATGGTCTCACACCGATATACCCGTCCCGTGTTGCTGACACATATCGGGAATTCACTGTACTTATGAGATAACGTAATGAGTTCTCGTCATTGGTTCCTTTCAATAATTTTTAGATTATACGTGGAGGACATACCGCTCGCAGCCATCTCGCAGGAACTGGAACTGCGTACCGAGGCTTGCACCAATAGACAACGCATAGCTTTAAGCGTAATACATTGGGTTTAGTTCACCTTTAATAAATATTTCTTAAGCTCGCATAATTATTGGCAATTCAATCGGAAGTCCGTAGATGTTTGGGTCGCTGACATAGAAGTCCGGTTTCAATACGATATCGATACCGAAAGTAAAACGTGCGTTGGTTTCAAGTTTGTACATACTACAGTGAATTCGCGTTCTATGTCAGCAGCGCGGGTCTTGATGTCACTTATTTTCCAGGAGTCTGATCCGCGCCGAACCTAGAAAAAGACAGCGACACTCACCGGAGTGTAAATAGTTTCGTCCTATATTTTATTGGTCAATGTTACAGTGGCAAATACTGCCGACGAGATCCTACTATTCTTTGATGCAGTGTCGAACGTAGAAAAGGACAGCGAAGCTCGAGTAGTTTCGGTCGCCGAGGAGTGTAAACATAATACATACTAAAATTGCAAAACTTCTTTATCTTTCATTATTTTTTTATGGGACATTCACCAACATACCAAGTTTACCAAATTTTATATAATTGCGATGACATTTACATGTGTAATGAACGATGAAAGTTACGGACGCAAGGAAGGACAGAATATGGGGAAGAAAGAGAAGCAAAAAGTCGAAGCGTTCGGGAAAGATGAAAGACTGGCGTGAGCTCAAGCCTTTACATCAAAACTTGAACTTTTTTGTTATTAATCATTTTTTTATGAGACTTTCACCAATATATTTGTGGAATTTTTCTGATTAAAATGATACCAAATACTCCATCATTCGGATCATATCTAGACTAATTTTCCGTAAACATAATTGTTTCCGTAAACCGTAAATAAAAAAATAAAGAAGTTTTGTTACTGGATTAATGGTGGTCTTCTGGTATCACACCGATATACCCGACCAGTATTATATTACACTCCTCAGTGACCGACAACTCTCGAGCTTCTTGACCCCTCACGGGATAAACCCCGCAGTAGTGGGAATAATTCCGCGACATTTATCATCCAGGCCTCGGCGACATATATCGCAAATTCACTGTATTAGAGTTGGAGGAAATATGTATTTACACTCTTAATTTCCTTACAGTGATACTGAAGTTAGTGGAACGTTTGAAAGTGTTATCGAGTCGACTTCGAGTTATGAATATTATTGCGTGTGGGAGAAAGATGACATCAGAGAAGTGTCCTATGAGACTATTAAAAATTGCTGCTTGTGTAAATTAGTATGTAAATCGATTATCACTTCTGAATTTCAATATTTTAATTTTTGAACTGTACGGGTCTATTGTTACAGACAACAGAAGAGCTGTTTTCCCACTACGATATAATAAATTTAAAACAGTTTGAACTCCTCCCGTGGGAACATATAATCAGTGTAGCAACAATCAGGCCAACAAGGTTCATGACATTGCAACGATTTCCTTTCGCCGGTTCAAAAAATGTGTATACGCTTTGAGATACATAACTTCCGCCTCAATGAAAATTAAGGTTAATTTGCACAGTTGTTTTAACATAGCTTGAATAATTCTGGTCATTCAATACATTATATTTGAATTAATTAATAAATATTGAAATGTGTAGAGTAAAGAATAGTTAAATTGAGGATGTTTGTGCAAATTAAGATTTTTTTTTAGGTTTAACGTCGCATCAACATCTAGGTTATCAGCGACGAGTTTCTATGGTGTTTTTAGATTTTGATGATGTGGTTGATTTCTTTAAGGAATTCAATAGTGTTTGTTGTATGTTTTTCAAATGTGAGGGCCGTGTTCGGGTTGATTCCAAATTTGAGTCGCTGGGTAGAGAATTTTTGGCAGTCATACAAAAGATGGTGAACTGTGAGTGGGGTATCACAGCGGGGGGGGGGGGGGGGATCTGTCTTCTCTATGAGAAATTCATGCGTCATCTTACAATGGCCAGTTCTCAGACGGGAAAGAACGATTCTTTCTTTTCTGCTCATGCGGTCACGTGGTATGTCTTTAAAAAATTTGTGGTTATATCATATATCTTTGATGGTTTCGACTTCCATGTGTTGTTCCATTCTTCTTTGATTTTTTCTCTTACATGCTTGATAAGGGTGGTTGCTTCTTTGGCTCTTAGATCTGCTTGTGTGTTCCCAACTATTCCTTGGTGTGAGGGAATCCATATGATAGATCCGTATAGAGTGTTAAGGTATTACTAATGATTTCGTTTTTGTTGTGTTTCGCGGTATTTTTTAAGGCTTGGGTTACAAAATCAGAGGTATATGTATGTACGTTTGAGAGCGTCGTGTACTTAGTGTTCCTGATTTCTCAACATTTTTCATTTCTCGAGAAATGAAAAATAAGACTATATTTCTCGATAATTCTCGATAATTCTCGAGATATATATGGGGAATTATTATATATTGGGAAACTTTTACCAAACTTTTATAAAGTGAGACATTATGCTTTTGTTTTGAAATGACTTCTAAAGAAGCATAATGCGTCTAATGTAGAATCAGACAATCTACTTCTTTTTTTTTGTAACAAAATCTGTAGCCGCAGAAAAATTTCTTTCATTTTGTGTGGATGTTGACTTTATTGTATACAGAACATCCAAAAGTTGCTGAAGATTGGGTGACCTTTTTTCAGTGGACTCAAAAATTTGGAATTCCTTTGTTAGTGTCCGGAATTTATTTTCTTCTGCCGGTAAACTCTTGACACTAAATTCTTGAAGACTATTTGCAATTTCTAATTCTAACTGTTTTTCCAGTGATAGTTCCTCATTCTGAGAATCTGAAAGTTTTTCACTATTTTCATAAGAATCATTGTCATATTTTCCAAAAAGTGTACTTAGAATTTGTTTTGCCATTTTATACATATCTGCCTTAAAAAAATGTATCTTCTGAATCTTTTTTCAGAGATTCTGGATTATGCAGATATTTTATAAGGGATACAGCAATCTTGTCTCTTCTTTTAGATATTTCTTCTTCAATAACAACAAGAAACTCATTACTCAATTCAGTATTCAGTTTTTCTAAAGTTTTAAATAAGAATTTAAGAGAATTTAAGAATTTATATGTTATAAAATAAATGAGATTCATAAGAATTTTCCTAAATTTAAATTTCTCGAGAAATTCTCGAGAAGGAACACTACGTGTACTGCATAGGCTTCAGCGGTAAAAATGGATGTTTGTATAGGTAGGCGTTTCTTGGTGATGTCATCCTCTGTAATAATTGCGTATCCTACACCCTGTTTAGATTTGGATGCGTCGGTGAAAAGTTTTTTGCAGGATGCGTATTTGCTATTAAGTTCCAGGAACCTGGTCCTATGTTCAAGACTTGATCTTAGGTTCTTGTTGTAATTAGCCAGGGATGTGTCTATTTCTGGAGTTTTGATGTGCCAGGGGGGAATTTTATCTTGTTTTCGTTCTACGATGATTTCTTTTTATGTCATGATTGAGGGAAAATATATATTGATTGTAACATATAGTGGTGATGGCCGCTTTGGTTTTTTTCGTATAGTTCATAATATCTGTTATCGAATATACATATTAGGATAGGAAATAGGATACATATCCGGCGGTAGGTCGGATTTCTAGGGGTGGAAGCCATTTCGAGTACGTATTTTATACTTAGGAATTTCCTCCACTGGTCAAGTGACATCTCGCCGGATTCAAATAGTACTCCGCTAATAGGGCGTGTACGGTATAGTCCCATAACTAGTCGTAGTGCTGTATTCTGAATGGGATCAATCATGTTTAACCTTTCTGTGCAGGAATTTTTTACGAGTTTTATGTGGGGGATCCAGGATAACCGCCTATCAAAAAATAATCCAAGGAGTCTGATATTGTCAACGAATTTGATTTCATTGTTTCCCATCATTAATGTTGGTGTTTCTTGGCTGGATTTGTTGGAGAACAGGATGCATTGGGTTTTATGGGGTGAGAATTTGAGGCCAGATCTATGGGACCATTCTTGCAGACTATCGATCGATACTTGCAGTATTTCTTTTAGCGGGCGTGTATTTTTCCCACTGCATGTGAGGGTGAGGTCGTCAGCATACAGATGTGCGTTTACAGGTGGTCTTATGCCGTTTGTTATGTTGTACCCCATTTTCAACTTCCATCGGATCAGATAGCATGTTGTTTATCCTTACTTAAATGGATCTGTTTAATAAGAAGTTGATGATAAAGGATAGCATAGGACCATTAATATTTACCTCCATGAGGGTGTTGATGATTTTCGGTTTCTAGATCATATCATACGCTTTCTCAATATTCAAGCATACTGCAATGAGAGACTCATTTTTTTTGAAAAGCGTCACATACACTTGTGTGCACATTAGTAAGTAAATCCATTGTAGAGCGATATTCGCGAAATCCACTTTGGGTTGGGGATAAAAGGTCATTGCTTTCAAGGAACCAACGTAGTCTTCTATTAATAATTTTTTCCAGTAATTTACACATATTATTAGTTAGGGCGATTAGGCGATAACTCTCTGGTTTATATTTACTTTTGTCTGGTTTGAGGATTGGAACATCTATGGCTTTCTTCCAGTTATCGGGAAAAACCTCATGGGTCCATATGCAGTTGTATATTTGGAGTAAGTAGTTTTTCCTATCTGTGGGGAAATTTTTTAGTAATTTGTTGGGAATATTATTCGGGCCCGGTAATGAGTCTTCTGTTGATTGAAGTCAGTTGATTAATTCTTTTATGTTTATATTAGAGTTTATTACTGGGTCTATTGCTCTTTTATCCCTCTTGTAGCAAAGCTTCTTTTTTATTTCGTTTTCACGTTCGTTACTGTTTGAAAGAAAAATTGAGGCGTAGTTACTGTTACTGGAGTTTGATTTGAATTTCTCGGCGAGGGTATTGGCAATTTCCTTTGCGTTTGTCACTATTTGATTTTTGTCTGTTTGGAGGTATTGCATTCCAAAATATGTGTTATTCCCATTTATCTGTTTGATTTTTTTCCACACTTGTTTAGCGGGGGTTTGGTTTGTTATAGATGACACATATTCATTCCAAGATTGTTTCTTTCTTTCTTTGATTATTCTACGAAATTCGGCACGGTGTTTCTTGTATTCTATTAAGTTTTTGGTAGGGGGGTTTTCTTGACCCTGTTGAATGCGTGATGACTATTTTTTAATGCACTTTCGCATTCTTTATTCCACCAGGGAGTCGTACGCCTGTTATGAGTTTTTGTAGTTCTTCTTGCAGTAGAGTCGGAGGCCCCTTTTGCTGCATTGGTGATGATAGTGATGATTCGAATTCCCTGACAGTTTCATTGATTTTGATAGGGTTGATTGCATTTTTATTTATTGGGATGAGAGATTTGTTAATTTGATTTTGATATATTTTCCAGTCGATTTTGTCCAAATTCCACTTGGAAGTTTGTAAGAATTGACAAGAAGAGGCATTGTCTTCGTAGGTTACCTTGAGTGGGAAGTGATCACTGTCGTGAAGGTTGTCTATTACATCCCATTCTAAGCGTTGGGCCACTTTGGTATCACAAGTAGTCAGATCAATTGCACTAAATAAGTCGTTACTTGCGTTAAAGTGCGTAGGTTGACCTGTGTTTAATAGAATTAATTTTGGGTCTTGTAATAATTTTTTAATTATCTTTTCGCGGATGTCGATCCTGGTTGATCCCCACAGTGGATTGTGGCTGTTGAAGTCTCTTGTTATAATTATGGGAGGAGGGATTTGTTCTATTAAGTTTTGAATATCTTGAAACTGGAGAGGTTTGCTATATTTGGTAGGTAAACGTTACAGACATTGATTTTATTTGGAAAATGGATGGTTACTGCAATTGCTTCCAAGTTTGTTTTTAGTGGGATTTCTGAGGCTGAGAATTTCTTTGAAATTACAATGGTAACTCCACCACTGGCGTAGTTATTGTTTTCTTTGTTTTTGACATAAAGACTATAATTTTTTAGTGATGGATTATGTTCCTTTTTGAAGTTTGTTTCTTGGAGGCATAAAATGTCTGGGTTGTGCTGTTTAACAATGATTTGTAATTGTTCTAAGTGGGCGTAATATCCGTTTATGTTCCATTGAATAATTGGATAATAATTTTTCATGGTGTGGCTAGTTATTGGTTAATTAATTATTTGGTAATAATTGGTAGTTTTTAACTTGATATGTCACTGTCCACGTCTGATGACCAGTTGAGTACAGATTGTTCAGATGAGTCTTGAATCATTTACTTATACAACTTACGTATTCTGATTTTAATTGACCGTTCCTTAAGTAGGGGGTGAATTTTTATTAATAATTCGGCTAAGGCTGGTATATTGCTGGTATGTTGTTTGGATATTTCCTTCGGATTGGGTGCTCCTATTGCATTTTCAATTGGATTGAAAGCTTTTCAATTGGAAATAATCCATTATTTGTTTATCTTTTGTGTCGTTAATATATTTTTTTACTGGATCAAGCATCTCGTGGATTCGATCTAACGAGAATGTTTTTGGTTTTTTGAAGATTGGTGTGGGCTTTTTGTGATGTTTTTCTGTTACGTTTTGTATTGGGTTGTTGGTGACCATCTTTTGTTCCATATCACTTAATTTCACTAAATTCATCATGCTTTCCTCGGACGTTGTGGATGGTGGTCATTTTCTCCCTGTATTATATTTGTTTAGATCTTTTATATCCTTATTTTTAGATTTGTCTATTCCTATATGTGTTTGTATTTCAGTTTTTTCGGTGATATCCGTTTCTGTTTGTGTTTTGGTTGCAGTTGTAGGATCGGTGTTTGAGGGATATGGGGATGGATTTGGGTGTGCTTGTGCTTGTGTATGGGCTTGCGGATTCAATGTGTTTGAGCTTACTGTGTTTAGGCATTGACTTGCGATATGTCCTTCTTGTTGAATTTAAAGCATGTCTGTTTCTCTGTTGTAGAAAATATTCTATATGTAATGTTGTCTACTGTTATTGTAAAAGTGGACGGTATACTTTTGGCATCTTCCGGGTCGACATAAACTTGTCTCCTCAAACTCAGGATGTGAGATAAATCCAGGTCTGTGATTCCAGATTTTAGTGGTGTGACTTTTGAGAGTAGTCAAAGTTGTTATTATTCTTAAAGATATTCTCTATTCTCTTTGGTTATTTGGAATAATAGGCGCGACGTTGGATAGTATAATACGTTGGGCTAGTAGAACCATCGGTCTGATTCTATGTTTATATTGTTTATGTTTACCGATTTGTGTTTGTATGTTAGTTTTGTAACCGTTTGTTTGTTGTCCAAGTACATGCATATTCTGTTATTGGATATTCTTGATAGATATTTAATGGCTTTAGGTCCTACTATGTTTTCGATTCTTTGATTGGGATGCTGTCGATTGACTGTAGGATTATGGCTTGTTCCTGAGTCGGAATGTCTTCCCGTTTCGTGACATTTGCATATGAGGCTTTGGATTCGATGGAGTTAATTGGGGAGGTATGGTTTTTAACCGTTGGGATGTACTGATTACTATCATTTTGGGTGCGATTTTCTTCGTTTACAGGTTCTTCGTTGTGTTGCGTTTTGTTTAGCGCAATGGCGATTCACGCACACGCACGTGTAAACACAGCTTGTAGGTTCACACAGATGTGTTAGTGTTACCAACACAGCTAGACGACGTCACTGACTTCACGCGACAATTGTAAACACGTCCGATCGCTTCGGTTGCCAGAACGAGACTGTTAAGATTTTTTTTTTAATTATAGGAAGAACATTTTCCAGCCAGTAAAATGTTCACATCGAAGACTACGATCTACAAAGTGTGTACACATTTGATTCGGACCCCTCATATTTGCTTAAGCACATTATCATAATAATAAGTTCGACAGGACTCTGTACATCGGCATCGAAGAAACGTATGTATTTGTAGCGAGAAATTTCGCTGATAAATCTGTGAAGTTCTCATGGGGTGAAGCCAACGGTGCTGACGCGGAAAAGTTGAAACTTTGCTTATGTCCGCAAAATGACGTCGTGGCCGCTAAAAATACGAAAAAAATAGAAATAACTGTGGTGCCAGTGAAGGAGGTGTAATATTTCTCTTTTAAACATTTTTAATCGTACAGTGACTAACACTAGATCAGGAACTAATAACTTTTTTATACTCAAACATTCGAAAAATATGAAACAAAAGAAATTAACTGCTTGCATTCCCACATAAAACTAGAAGGATGCATTTCATGTTCTAGTATGTATTTATTTCCAAGTTTTTAATTGCCCAATTGTTGACATCAATTATGAAAATTCAATTTATGAAGTATGTACAGTGACTCACGAAAGTATTTGAACACTTATCATGAAATGCTTTATTTATTATAATAAGTATATTATACAATACTTACAGAAATATTATTAACATTGTAAATAGGTATTACTCGCTAGATTATACAGGTCAAGTTTCAAGTGAATCGAAATATGTATACAATAGT
>JAQQRP010000097.1:0-14177 GCA_028454245.1 Halictus quadricinctus
CGACCCCGCTTCCGAGAATGGTAATTATTGAATGAAATTGTGACATGCGCAGAAAAAACATCCTGAATATTAATACCGAAAAGAGCTCTCGTTCCACTCGAAATACCGTGGCGCCTTCGAAAATTCAAATTGTAGTTGCCAATCGAACGAAACTCGTCGGGTTGGTACGCGGCTAAAACGACGGACGTTCAACAAATTGTTTCCATTGAAAAATCCATCGGAATCATTAAAAAAAAAAAAAAGAAAAAAGAACAAGATGTGATCGATCATTTCGAGGCGGAGCTTTTGCAACCGCCGGAGATTAATAAAACTGCCGGATCGACATAGTTCGTCCACAAGGACGGCGCGTCGCACGCGAACTAACGAGGCAAACAAGCTGCGGGGACTAATTGCTCTAACAGAAACGTATTCCCGCGTGATGCGGCTCGCCCTGTGCCGCGGAAATGCTGCGCAAGATTTTCAAATTCAATTCCCGGGCATCCTAATTGCATCCAGTTCCGGGGAATGCACTTGGACAGCGGCGATTCCGGTCGCAACGGGATGACATCGTTCGCCAGTGATGGTGCGCAACGAGAATTCACCAGAAATGCACCACCGAAAATTAATACGAAATTTTTGGCAATTTTGATCGGTTAAAAACGACTTCCCAGGGCGAAATTCGATGTCCAGGGGCTTGGACAGTTGCGGCCCTGCAACGACAACGGACTGCACAGACAGCTGCATCGGTCTGATTTGCATACGATTTGAATGGATCGAGCGAAGACTGCCAAAACTACGTGAAAACGGATTCGAACGATGGCGTGTCGGAAAGCCGTTAAATCGGACCGGGCCACGGTTCCGCGGCGGCCAATTAAACGCAATCGCATTAGGTCGTCCGGCCGATCCTGCAATTTCGATGAGGCTGGTTTAACGCGATGTCCTTAAGGCTTGTTAATAGACAGGGTCGGTATCGGTGTCGCGCGACCGTAACACCACGTACCTCGTCGCCGACAGCTAATTCGCGCGCGGAACTTTTGCCGCTATCGGATCAGAGGGCCTACGCCGAAGCGTACTATAAATATTTGCGCGCCGACCGGCAAGGTGAGCAGCCGAGGAAGCAATATCGAGCAGAGGAAATCAAACATTACCAACCACCGTGCCCGCGAACTCGCGTTTCGTTTCGCTCAGAAGATTTTTAGCCGCCGTTGGATAATCCGTCATTTCAACGCCATTTTCTGCGACCTGCGGCGCGCAATTTCACCACTGGAATGGAGGAATTTGCCTCGTGCTTCCGCCTGACAATCGACATTCGATTTTTCCAGGTCGATTTATAGCAGGCGATTTTACTCGGAATTTTTTAGTATTCCGATCTTTTTCTAGCTTTCTCGTGGGTTCTGGTTATTGATGGCTGCAGATTATTTTTTGAACAATGTAGGATATGCAAAATTGCTTCTTGGATCGATTTGACACTCGCTCTTTAATTTTCGTGCATTGATTTAAGTATAGGAGGCGATTTTATTTCAAATTCTTTGGTACCCATTCGTAGGAATTCGTTAGTCATTTCTTCTCACTTCTAGCTACGATAGAACTTTACAAAATCTCAAGAAATGTGAATTTCTCATCTGTACTGATTATTTTGTACAGACGATTTTATCCAGAGCCATTCGAAACCATTATCACCAATTTTCATGGACATATCTGTCCATGTCTCTGTCACAATTTGAGACTCTGTGCAAACCGATGCGTTTTTAAATTATACTCATCAAATGTCAAACGGGAGAAAAACAGATTTTGCCGACTGAACATTGTTTTTCAGTTAAAATAAAGTAGCAGCATAATTACAGTTTGTTAATACGACTACTCTTCGCGTTGCATAAATTTTGAAATGTCATAATTGCATAAGAAGTTATTTAACTCAGCAGAGGTCGTGTATTTATGTTGCACCCTTAATTCGTTATTCGTTAATTTTTGTAAAAACAAAATCGCAGCCATACAACCACCGTACGACGAATATTTCAGATTTATTTCATATTTACGAATATTTATGACCCCGAATGGATTATTCATATACAAATCCTGAGACAGCTGCGGAATTAATCTTTTAAAGATTAATCCTTGTTCACTACTCGTAGGATTGTGTGTACAAATTCTTGGTATCGAATCAATTCGAATATCCCTGTGCCGAAAAGTGTGATGAAATATGAAGGTTTATTTCCTGGATAAATTGAACAAATTGACCGGAATGGCGCGCGGGAATTAATAAGCAGTATAATCGAGAACGAATCGGTCATAATACAAAGTTACACAATGTTTTATAAAATCCTATCAGACCGCCAATACACAGTAAAATTACTCACGTTAGGAGCCCAGACAATCCATTTACACCTCGCATAAAAACTAGTAACATAATACAACTGCCTCCATTAAAAATTACGGAATAAATTTATCCGTACGCACGTTCATAAAACGAAACAGAATAAATTCGCGGTAAATTAGTTCCCGCAATTTTCACGAAGCACAACACTTCCGAGTACAACACAGCCGTTAAAACCCCTATTAACAATTTCTCCGCGTCAAGAGCCGTCCAAATTAACTGCCACTAAGAGCACAGACTCGGTCTAAGGGTTAACCGGAGAAAAATGGATGATCACTTGGCCAAACAGAAATCTCTATCATCGTGGAACGAGCGAGCCGATCGATCAATCTCTGCCCGCACATGGCCAGCGACAAGACGAACTTTCAGAAACGAAACTCACCGTAGAAACCAGCCGGGGTCTCGGAAGAAGTCACTTAGCGTTTCTTTCTGGCCGGTTTGTCACCGTGGATCACTGCGAGGCGGGCGCGAATCTAGGGGAGCAGAATCCGATGAAAAAGATAGAGTACAAGCGCATGACGAGGGTGAAGGTGACGATTTACTCACGGTCGGTCGGAGAGAACTCGAGGGTGGCCCGAGAGAAGGGAAACGACGAGGAAACGAAAGAGAGCCAAGAGAACAGAGATCGGCGAGAGAGGAAGAGACGACCGCGTCTGCTCGTCACCGCGATACTACTGCCCACAGTAGGTTGCTCTACCCACGCGGGAATGAGCGACCTGCGAACCCACCCCCGCTCACCCCCGATCCGCCGAGAGCAACGCGTTCCGCCGTCAGCCCCCTTGGATCCTCGATCTTTTATCTCTCGATCCTTAACCCCCTGGAGCCCCTACCTTCTCCGTGGAAAATTTTTTTAATGGAGGTTATTGCGTGCGACCTCAGAACAGCAAATATAGCAAGACCTTTTAATCCTTAAGCCTCTAGAACCCCAGTTTTTCCTGCGAATACATAAATATGTGCGTGACTTGATAACAGCAAATATCGTCTTCAAGATCAAAATTAATTCATGACCCACCAATGTAGTTTCTAGAACGTGAATTACCAAGGGTGGGACATTTTCTGCCCACTTTCAACAAATATTTGTATCGACCATTTCAACCCTTATTCCCCTAACAGAGCCTTATAGTCTCTAGAACTGTTAATGTTATATTAAATTGAAAAAAAATGTGTTTCTTTCGGAAAACTTTTATAACGTAATTCGGAAGGTAAAACACACAGCAACAAAATAACAGAATTTTTTAAATTGATTTCAGAACGTGTTAGCTGGACACTATCGTGTGAACAAAGGTTCATTTCGAACCTTGCCTAACCGCATTGTGATCCCTGACCTATCGCCGAAATTATATACCTGTTTTCTTCAACCAGCAATTAGAGAATCATTATTCGGCGGAGTTTAATGGTACATACATACCAATTGTTAGTCATGAGGAACATTGTTGATGTAGGGTTGCGTCTGTGTTCAGTACTGACAGTTTTAATTGCTCTGAACTTCTACCTTTTAACCCTTAGATGGACGATTGGATCCTTCTTTGCACTATACGTGTCTGTAGATTGAATCGTTCCAGGACCTTCGATCTCAGAATTTTCGTTGTATAATCGTTATAAAAGGTATTGCAATTAATTTTAATTTAAAAAATTTTCTAAAGCCATGATTTTGAAGATGGTGCGCCCTTTTCTCGCCAATAGACTCAATTATTTAATCTATGCAGATTTTACTCTGTTGAACCCTGCCGTGATCTATGAATGCATTTGATCCATTCACGTTTTTGTACTAATTTCCATAGAATTTGCGCACCTAATAAAAAACTCTCAATTTTAATAAAGATCATTTTAAATAAATATAATAATGCCAAATACACAAACAATTCTGTTAAGGATCAAACGTGAGTTAAAAATTTAGGTGGTCCTCTACTATCGCAAAATTGATTTTCATTTCTCAATTGAGCAAGAAAAAACTGTAAATAAATTATGTAAGTTCCTACACCGTTAAAGTTCACGTCGAGAGACCACGCAGAGACTAAACAAAGTTCTCTCCCCAGAGAAATACGAATTTTGCTGTATGAATAAATAATCGCCAGAACACATTCTATGTTCCGATATTGTTATCTCTGTTTTTCTCAAAAGATACGCCTAGTGCCGTTAATATGAATCTGCCGTGGACGTTTCCCGATGTCGATTTGCCCCGACACATTTTGCTACCGCGTTGTTCAGAATCGATTTTCCAACGCCGCGGAACGCCGGACGATCGATAAAAATTGCAATTTCTACGTGCGCTATTGGCGAACAATTGCCGAGCTGCCCTTGCTATTGTGTTAATGTTCCGCGGTCATTTTCGCGCTGGGCATTGCCTAATTTGTTTCCTCGTTCATTTATGATTGCACCGGCGCGCAACAATGTACAGTTGATTCCGTTCTTTCCCGGGGAATGCCATTTACATGCCACGGGAATTGCTCTGCAGCCGGTGATTTATTTGGTCGGGGTGTTACGCGCAATTTGTACGTGTACATTTTTTGGCCATGGTGTCGCAATGAAGTCGGAGAGTCTGTGCCAGCAATTTCTTCCAGAAAACTGCACGCCGTTTTGCAACATATGGCTCTGCGTTCGTCAGCCTCGGGAATTCAAACGAATTATAGTGAATTCACGATATATGTCTACAGCACGGGTCTTGCCAGGGTCAAGTATCGTCCAGGAGACATACCCGAGCCGTGTTATGTTTACACGCCACGGAACCCGAAGCCTCTCGAGCTTCGTGGTCCCTCGAGGGGTATACCCCGCGATAGTGGGGATAATTCCGCGACGTTTAACATCCAGATCTTGGCGACATATATAGAGAAACCACTGTATTAGGTTATCGCATAGAAGAGGTCCGATTTTTAACGAGCACAATATTTCTTCTAGATGAACTTGTTCATCAAAAGGGGACACCATATTCTGTCGATGAATTACCAGATTTTCCTTTTAGTCATTTCCATTTTGCGGTTTTATCGTAGACTAATTGCGTGCCGATTAATCAAAGAAAGGTTTAAAATGTATTTAAAAGTGAAATTACATATCTCAATGAAAATCGAAGATGGAAGATCTGTGTGCGTGCGCGCTCGCGTGTGTGTATATTGAATCGTTCTAGCGAGCATATTTGGACTGGGAAACAATTTTTGTACTCGGGCATTTTCAAATGAAAAATTCTTCGCAGTTCTCGCATCGTGGCTCCTGGCAGTTTTTAGTGGTTTTATTAATGAGCGCGTACGCGCGGTCGCTCCCTGTCGGTTTGCATAAATGCACTGTTACGCGACCGTTTGAATTGGACGATGAATATTAGAATTGTTTTCGCAAAACACGCGGCGATGCTCGTCGGCTCTTTAATATTCGGAATACCAGTGCCGCCGCCGCGGTGGTTTATTCGATACCACCGGGATAAACTGGAATACATGAAAGAGGGTGTGATAAGCATTAACAATGCACATTGTTGCTTCAGTGGAATTCCACAGGAAGGAACGCGTGTCATAATGGTTCGTTAGGTCGGCCGGACAGGATTAAAAGCTTCATGAATCTGTTTCGTACAGATTGCCCACCGTACAACGATGACACAGCCTCGGACGCCGTAAAAGTACCACCGTGAAATCCCCCGTGGAATTTAAATCCCCGCCTGCCTGATGTAACGAAAGGTCAATAAATATTCCTCAGAAAAGAGATAAAATATCACCAGGAATATTCTTGCTTGATTTCTACCACGTTCAACGGAGTATTTTTATCGTTAATAATTCCCTACAAGAGAGAAGGACTCTTTGGATTCGAAATTTATTCCGAGGATCAAATATTGATAACCGGGATATTTGACAAATTTTGCTGGGAATCCCCGCTACGAGCTTGACACGTTTCACGGGGTTAATACTTAAGGTAAACTCAGGCTTACAGAGACCATGGAAATCCTCTTTCGGTACCATCCATCGGTCAAGGAATATTTGTACGAAAAATTGTTCAATGGTTACCCGAATAGGTTTATTATTTCACAATTATTGATACTGAACCAGTGCCTGTCGACTGACCGGTTGCAAATTTTTTATTTTATGATTATTGAAATTATAAAGATGCTCATATCGTAACATATATATACCAAACAACAAAAATACTCTAAATACAAAATAAATAAAAACCCCAAATGCTGTATTACTCTCCCGTAATTTTGATTATGTTAACTTAAAAAAAATCATACGTGTGCTCCAAACACTAATAAATGTGTGTGTAAAATTTCGATGGAAATGGTTTGATAGTATCTCCGAAAAAAATTTCTAAAGATCGTACAAGAACGGCCTCGAAAACGGGAACACCCCCTCAAGAAGAAATTCCTCGGGAAAATATTTCTCCACGGCGCACCGGGAGCGTATGATAAAACCAGGTGAACCGGGCTTTAATGAGAACTTTTACGATTTCCTGAGTAAAAGGAGAGCCTCAAGGGTGGAGGACGCCGAGCGTCCGTTAAAGGTAAAGGGCTGTAACCGGGCGGCGCTTAACGACCTCCAAATCGTGATTCATTATTCTCCGGAGATACTGCTATCAGGTGGTCTCGGGTACGGTTTAGGGGATTTCGCCACGCCGTGCTGGGTTTAGGCGGTATTTCACTTGGCATGATGACCGCACAGGCGCGCGTCGAGGACGCATCTCAACGCCAGCGGCATCGCACTTAGTATACGCCGTCCTAATTAAAACGGTTTAATGCGAGGAGACGTCTGCGAATCCGGGGTCGGGTGTATTCATTCGCTGTCAATATGGATCCTCCTACAGGTTGTCCCGCATATAATGACCGTCTAAATTATTTCCGCTGGCATTAGCAACACGAGTCGAGCAAAAATTCAAGACCGAGAGATGTTTAAACGGTTCGGAGATGCGCCGGCGATTAAAACCGACAGTGGCCCCTGTGAAAATTAAATGTTAATGCGAGACGACGTCGGTTTCCTGAGAACCGGTTCTGGGACGTCCGGGAACCTTAGGGATCATTCTTTCGTGGCTCCATGCTGCTCGTCATTTTTTAATTAATTTTTGATGCACCCTCTGCGGATGGGCATTCAGCTGAGTCGTCTAGCGCAACGATGGTGTAAGTCGATATTTGAGTCTTTGGTATAAGAACTCAAGGGTTTAACCCTCGGACTCCTGCGAGTTCGACCCACACCGATATTTCACTAGTTTTCTTCCGATATACGACGATGGCTCAGGACCGACTTTCGTTGTAGTTCGGATGAAGAAGGAAAGGGGATAACGATTTGCTTACTTCGAAATAAAATGCATCGTCTTATATCGGAATACAATTGTACATACTGATGGTCGCTCGTGCTTATCCCCGAATAACCCCGGTATACGGAGGGTTAAACGTTATTGAATAAAATAATTGTAACATAATTTTAACGTGGTTTGCATAAGACACACGTAACATCCTTCGATACTGTCTGTGCCTTGCAGAATTTTCAATTAATTCCTCATTATTAGCAAACGGATTTTATACAATCATAACAAATATATTAAAATTTAATATTATTATAGTATGTGGTTTATAATGTTTGTTTATTAAAAATATATATTTAAAAAAAGGGTATAGAGTAGTAACTTCGATGTCGGAAATTCTCACACAACGCATACGTTCTTCGTTCTCCGCAGTCAATGCAAAGTCTGTCTGTTCTCCACGAAAATGTCCTTTTATAAGTGTCACTTACACACCCGCACTCATTCCCAAATCCTGTGTGTGTCCCTCGAAAATCCCAGCTACCCTTGGGCCTGGTTTTCGTCAGGGACACTTCCTCTCTTATGGCCCTCATCCCTTGGGCCTGGTCTTCCTCAGGCCTCGATGTTTTATGGCCCTCTTCCTGCCATTGAAGACCCGACGACATTCTGCCTAAATTTACGATACTATATTATTAGATAGTAGAAAAATTTAAAATAAAATACTGTTGTGTTATTTTCAACCTACTCAACATATCACGAAACGTTCACGACCACCAGCACAGATATGTGACGTCCACAATCCCACACTTTACTTAAAGATAGTCAAAGTAATTTTATATACCTTGCTATTGAAAGTCATCGTACACAACACATAGCGAACGTGACAAACAATTTCTATTTTACTTTAGTTGTTGAAATTCGCGTAGAAAATTCTTCTTTTCCCTAAAGATCCGTTGTCTACTCATTATCGAATGGTTAAGCGTTTCGACTCGTACCATGTTTGCATTAAACAAACGGCTCATTTAAATAAAGATGCACATCGTGCCTGTAGAATTCTAACGAATAATTCCTCGCCAGATACCATCATCCAGCATTTCCCGGGAAATTCTTGTATCCGATTGCTCGGAAAGCACTCCCGCCAGATTTTCCCAGAACGTCCCCAATCTTATTTGGAGATTTCCGCGTGCAAACATGTCCCACGATAAAGCGCACCTAAGGCGTCGCGTTTTGTGCCGCCGCAGGGTGCAGAAATCTGCAACCCAGGCGACTCGATATTCCCGTGGCATTCCACGGACCGAATAAATGTACATTTAGCCGGCGGTCCAACGAATTTTGCTGGAATCATTCTGGCTTCGATGATGAACAGATCGCTACAGGATCTTTGTTCGACTGGAGACACCGTGGCCGAAAGTTTACCGGTCCGGTGAATTTTGGTTAAACCGTTCCAGCTTGGATGGCAAACAAATTCCAGACAGATATTTGTTCGCTCGTAGATATTCCGATAAGGTTTTTTAATAAATATTTCAACTGCGAACGTGGAACTTGTTTTTCGAACGAAATGTCAGGGTTGTCTGACGAGCCCGATTAATAATTCCGCTTCGAAACGAGAGAATGACGTGTTTGTTCGACGGGGTTCAATCAAATGTCTATTTCCGGTTTGATCATTCCAAAGGTCTCCGGAGTATCCGGTTTTCTACACCGGCATGGTTCGATGAGCAAAGGGAATCAAAACTGTCGCGGGAGACTATTCGCCCGCGATCGTCTGCTCTTTGCAACCGGAACGAATAAAATAAAACGGGCAACAAATTGCAGTCATTTAAGAATCGCGTTGCCGAGAGTCGTTTCAGACAAGGCAATTTCCGAGCAATTTATCTGACGGCGATCTTGATCCTTTTCATTCCGCGAACAGTTTCTACGGGCCGTTGGCTGCCGACCATTTGTCATACACTTTTCACGCGACACAATAACCGCGTTTACAGAGCTTTGAACAGCGCGATTGCTGATTCCACGGAATGACATGGGTACAATCGATATCGGGAATTTAATCGACGGTTTGAACGGGTCGCGGCATTACGCGGGACGCTGTGTTAGTTTCGACGAGTCGCGTCGGGGGCTAATTAAAATTTCTTAATCAGTTGCTGCAAACGCGCGGAAAAGCGACAGGAAGTACCGCCGAGTCCTCGGACTGTTTTATGTCGAGAACTATACCGCGAATGGCGGCTGCGTGAACCGCAATCCACTTTCGACGTGTCAGGAGCTAACACAAATAAAACGCTGCAGCTCAAATACTACTGGGACACGTTGATTCCTGTTTCAAAGCAAAATTCTACGAATTTGACCGGATGTTGCCGCGAAAATTGGCGTGTATGTTTTTCACGGAACACCTAATCAACGATAGGTAACTGACCTATGAGTAACATTGTTAATGAACGTTCGTGAAATATAAATGAATTTATTTTATTTCACTGCGAAGATGTCCAATGTGTGGATCAGTTCGTCTTGTTATTTCTTGACGTGTTACATTCAAGTGTAAAATATTGACACATAAACAATGATAACATAATAACATGATGACATAATAAAGATCATTGAATGAAAATTAACTTGAATGCACATTTTAGTCCGACAAGAGGATGCACCTTAAAATTCGTAGAAGTGCAATAGAAAACTGCACGACTTGTCGGACGACCTAATATTTTACGCTGTAAAAAACAAGATAAATGAAATTTATACTAAACCTACCATCACCAATCAAACGACCGGTTCCAGATTTTGTAATTTACAATTACAGTAGAGTCTTGGTCTAAGCCCAATTCTCGGGTATGTGCTGTGACATAGATCGTGTAGGGCTACTATTTTCTAGTGACTGCGTCAACCGTGCCGAATGTAGAAAAGAACAGCGCATATAAACACGGTTCGCGCAGCCGAAGGCGCACTACACAGCGTCAATTAAACCGCTGGGTACAGTTCAAATTATAAAAAAATAGTGAAAATTAAAGAAGTTTTGTATTTGGATTAGTAGTGGTTCACACCGATATACGAGACCCGGTATCGCATTACGCAACATGTTTACAATCCTCGACGACCGAGGCAGCTCGATCTTCTTGGCTTCTCGCGGGGTATGATCCCTAGTGGTGGGGATAGGTAAACTGACTAAGATCGTGTAGCTCCGTTTGGCTTAGACTTTACTGTGTTGAAGCTATAAAGCTCATATTGTAATTAGATTCGGTGAAAATAGGGCGAATAATTCACAGTGCAAGAGGATCATTTATTATTGCATAATTCAAATGTGCTATCTTAAATATTCCAAAATATTCATTTTTATGAACGACAAAGTGATATCTGTGTATAAAATGTTCGTTTCGTATGCACGATTGATATTTTTATGAGGCAACGGGAGGTCACAGGTGGAATTCGTGTGCCGCGATGAAAGCTGGAAACGGTTCGACAAATAATCAAAATTTCGCGATGCGTTACGGATGAATGGTGTTACGCAACGAGAGAAATAAACGGTTCGAAAAGATTGGCCTTGGTTGGGGATAAAATATTGGATCCGCGGAGATGAGCCCTCGATCAGAAAAAGGGCAATATGTGGACTGTTGCATAAGCTAGCTGCATTCGGATTTACAAATGCGGCCCGTCTTCTGAATCACGGGTCTGAATATCTCTTGCGCGTGGCCTCCAGCTATGCCACTTCATTCGCGGCCAAATATTTGCCACAAACACAACGGTCTGATTTAATAATACAATTATGAGCCGATTATTCGCTGGAAAGGAGCCTAACAAGATTTCCAGTTGCGAGACATTGTTCTAATTAATTCACACGATTCTCGGATTTATAATACATTTTTTGCTCACTAGAAGAAACAAGTTGAAAGTGGATAGTTCGATCTGACGGATCGTACGTGATTCGTTCGAAGATTGTACACACGTTCCCGAAACCTTATTAGCGAGGTGTCCTCGTGGTTAAAAAGACTGCTGTCCCCTTCTTTCGTTTAGGTAGTCAATTGTTCGCGGGACGACGAACAAACGTTCTTATCCGCGGCAAACATAATCCGATTACGGATCTGTTGGTTCAATCCGGCGGGCCTCTGCGCCGTTAGACTTTCTGAGCCTGCGATAACGAGTGAGAGTGGTTTAGATGAAATAAAACGATTGAAAACTTGGGACGGTACGATTATTTGTGGACGACAATAGTTGAAGGACTGTGGAGAAATTAATTAGAATCCTCACACGTTCTACAATTCCTACGGGAATACATTCTAAGTTGCGAATTTTGTCAAAGTTAGAGTTCGCACTTCTTCTAAATATTTCTTTCTAAGACTAACAAGTCCCTCTAGGTTACGTATACACAATTGTACGTGTCTGGTGCATTTACTGTCTCTAAACCATTCGAAAAATTTGTAGCAGAATTCGAGTATACAATATACTAGATTCTCATAAACATACCCAGATTCACGAGTTATCAGTTAAGGCTCTAGAGGCCCACGACCGTGAGACAGAGAAATACATTGTCTACTTTCTGTAGAAAAGGGGGCGACTGTTCTTATCAAGCGGTGATAACGTGGCAACCTCGGTTACCTGTTGTAACTTGGTCCTTTTCATGGAGGTGGCTCAACGTTCCTAGGGGTCTATCGAAGGTCTGTGTATGTGAAAGATGAAGGGAGGTAGTAGGGACGGGTGAAAGGAAATTGATACGGGATTAAGAAGCTGAGGAAGAGGCTAAACAATTTATGGAGGCACTAGAAAATGTTTTGGAGGGACTAGGGAATTGGCGAGGCTACTAGAAAAGTAGTGGAAGAACTGAGGAATTTAAGATAAGATAGGGACTATAATTGGGAAAGGGGCTACGAATCTGCCGTAGGGACTATAGACTCGGTGGGGGGACTAGAATTTAGTGGAAGGTCCGTAGAATGGTCACGGAGATTAGGGAATTGTCGGAGAAACTGAAAAACAGGTGTAGAATCTGTAAAATTTATGAATGAGCTGGGAATTTGGATAATTGGGTAAGAAACTTGTTAAAAAGGTACTCAACTGAAAAAGAGAAGGAGCTGATGTCTTTGTCGCAGAACACTCGTACATTTTCCTCCCGTTCGAATACTACTTTATCAAGTAGTTCTTCGGACGGCTCGCGTAGTACATGAGCAGAGAACGCTCTGACCAGCCTCCAATTTCCAAGTGGATAAGACAGTCTGCTTTGTACCACGAAAGCTCAAAAGAAATCGATTCTCGTGTGTCGTCTGTGGCTAAGGATGACGCCAGATCCTGCGAGCGAAAACAGTCGTCGGGTGGCAGCACCGATAGGCAATGGGTACAAGATTTGACTTTACCGGTGAACACTCTCTCGCGAAGTTTGGACCGCCTTTGTAACGAAGTTACGACACAGGTGTAAATTTAGTTCGCGTATAGCGTGAACAGAAAGGGAGTTAAGAAACTCTCGTTGGTGTTAACGCAATATTTAATACTTCATGCTTCCCTTCCCGCGAACTTAGTACCGTGTCTTGGAACATGAAATCATATTTACAAACTTGGAGCACACGGGACAATTTAATGCAGAAATATATGCACCAGCAAATTGTTCCCTCTTAGACCAAAAGGATTGTAATCGCGTATTCTTCCACCTGAATTTCGCGATGTTAACGCGTTCTCATGATTCCATCTTATTCCCAGTTCACCTATTTCCTTTAGCAGAATCGCAAAATTTAATTTTACACATTTAGCTAGCGCAATCCGTAGGACGATGACGAATTCGTTTGATATTCCAGCGATGCGCTTGCAGTCTGCAACGAACTTAAACGCACCTGATTGCATCGATTGTAACGCTCAAGTGCCGCTGCAACGGACCCGGTAACGCGCGTGGAGCTCGACCGCGGTATTCAATCCATAGAATCCCCCAGAGAGTGTAATAGCATTTTTGTGATCCGAACTGAATCGTTTTTATCTTTTGTCTGGTCGAAGAATGTGTCATTCTCGTGTTCGCATCATTCAGCTCGCAACAAACGTCCGAGCGTTTAGGATTGCCACGTTCCATTGAAACAAGGAAGCTATCGATGGCTAACATCGGTGGAAAATATAGCCAGACAGACGGTGATTCCGAATGGAACAATAAAAAGTGTTGGTACACGCTTCTTGGCAGCGTAATGCGATTACTTTTTATTTTTTCCGTTTACGATGCTAAAATCGTGAATGCATTCAATTCATTAGGACTTAAATTCTGTGTTGAATACATTATTAAACAAACGTTGATTTAATGAGGCTCTGAGCATTACATACTAAACAGATTCTAACCAGATTTCCACGTATTTTCCCGTAGCCTTGGTATCGATCACAGATCTAATGGGGATACGGTTACAGAACAGTACTAACAACAAGAGGAATAACAATCTGTGCTTAGAAACACGAGCAGAATTGGATTCACCAGCTCAAAATTTACTGATCAGACGTACCAAATTTTCAAAGTTGTTTCTACCGAAAAATTTCATTGTACATTTTCGTCTAATTTTTTCACGAGGAACCACCCTGCCGCTGAAAAATCCTGCACAGCCTCGCCAATTTGTCACGTAACCGCAGGAAATGTCGCCAGTCTTTTTGCTCCTTTGACAGTCTAGCACGCGCC
>JAQQRP010000098.1:0-14169 GCA_028454245.1 Halictus quadricinctus
GTTATTTAAATAATTTTTTATCTAAATAATGCTCAACTGGTTCTACTAACTAGGATACCGCTAACGACAATACATCAAAAAGTATATTCTCACATAGCTAGGCACGCGTATAGTTACATACATATATAAACATTCAAAGTATCATAAAATATAAATGTGTTAAGTGAGTATTCTTAAAATGTATTATGTATATAAAAGTTTGCAAGTATTATGAATTCTTGCATTTTAATATTAACTCGTCCCATTGTCTATTTGCATTTCCATAAAATATTCTATTTTACATTTTATTTGCCGAAATTTCACTTCCTATCTAAAATAATATTTTATATAAACGTTAGAATAACGATTACTTAAAACAGTATTGGAAATATTTTGTGTGGTAAATTTCAAATCGGTGTTCCTACCACAAAAGTAGTTATATGGTCTTAATGGATTACGTTCTACTTCTTCTGTTCTGCTGAACAAAATATTATGAAAAAATTCATGAATATTCTACCTAATAGCACACACGATTGTAAAGTTTTTCCGAATTATTGACTGCAACAATTGATTTCTAAAATATTTCAGAAACGTCAAATTCCCGATTAGATATTGAAGTTATCAGATGATCACGTTTATATTAATTATGGTAGTTGGGTATTATTATTCATGTGTCTTTTTCAGATTTTTCGGATTTTTTGAAAATCCGTAAAGTTGCGTTTATAAAAAGTAGGTAGTGAACAGACACGTCAGGCGATTCCTATTCAATAGTACACGTGTCAGCCGAATTTTCGAACTTCAATTCCTCGAAAACGAGGCGGCAAATGAAAAAAATGTATTCTATATTTTCTACTTATTTCCACATACAGAATCACCCCCACTATCTCAGGGGTTTATACCATCTCGGGACACCCCGTAGACACCTGCGACAAAATAGTTTACGAAACTTTAAAATCGTTTTTAAAGAGAACGGTTGGCTTAGAACCCATGGTTTCTTTGAGACTTTTGTTCTTCGCGATGAGTACTATATGATACAATAAAAAAGTTAGATCTTGAGAAAAGGATGAAGGACAATTATGTGGCCCATTTTTATTTTCTAGATTTCCATCGATCCAGAAGTATAGAAGCTCGCTATGGCAGTCGTGACACATAATTTTTATACACCCTGTACAATTAGACAAACGTTCATATTATAAGTGGCAAATGTATTTCGAGCCATGAGACAGAGAAATACCAAAAGACCAAGATCAAGAAGTGACAGTTCTGGAATGGTCTGTTTGCTCGCTCGTCCTGAATACTATCGAAATTGTGTAGGCTGACCTACACATATGTGCATGTGAAAAACAGTTTAATAATGTAGACGAACTAAGAGACAGTGTTATTCAATATTGGGATGCATTGAAACAAAACCGAATACAAAAATTATACAAAACAATTCCAAATCAGTTGTTAGGAATCATACATATAATAGAAGATCCCAATACATATTAATGTAACTTTCAGTAGCATATTTTTAGAAAATAATTACGACATTTTCTATTTGTTCTTTCTTCTAACTTTCGCGTCATATATCATATAAACTAAAAGTTTAATGTGCTCAATCCGAATGAGGTATTCAGAATGTGTACGATGAATGAAATATGTGCTTCACTCGTAAGAACTTCTAATCACTGGTATACAAACCAATGTATGTATACAGTGTGAGGCACTAACTATTGCCACCTACAGTAACTCCGAAAGTATGATAGCAGCAGAAAAATTTTCGAAACAAAAGATGCACGGGACAACAGGCGCTGTAATATGGCGTTAATTTTTTTTTCTAAGTGGAGTGACTCCAGAGATGTGTTTGTTTGTTTGTTTGTTTGTAAATAGAATTCTATGTTTGTGTACCTGTTTTCTGATAGCGGCCATTGAGACGAATCCAACGAGGTGCAACAGTAAGGTCTTTGAAGGTCAGCCAAGGTCACTTATGACAAAAAGGGCGAAATAAACTTGCAATTATAGAAGGCGTTCAAAGTGATTGCCATTCGTATCAATGCAATGCTGCAATCTTCTTACCACGAATTCAGTAGTATTTCTTATCACTTCGGAGCTTATCGAATCACATACTGTAACAATTTATTGTACAAATGTATTCAATTGTACAGCATGTATAGTGAGAACGTTGAGGACATCTTTCAGCGTATTTACTAAACCTGGCAATGATAAATAAACACTTCTGGACGATATTGCAGGACATAATATAAGAATGGTAAGATTAGTAGCCGTCATGAGAGATAAAAACCTGATAAATTTTTTTGTCAAATGACCTTTGCTGACCTTCAAAGACCTTAATGTTGCACCTCGTAGGATTCGTCTCAATAGCCGCTATCAGAAAACAGGTACCATAACATAGCATTCTATTTAGAAAAACAAAGGTGACCTTCACTTCTCTGAACCGACTCTACCTAGGAAAAAAAGATTAACGCATATCTCATTAAATATTGAATAGAGAAGAGAATAATCTCATTTAATTTTTTTTTTTCAATTCCGCATTCGACGTCAATACAAGTTAAGTTAAGTTTTAAATATTTCAAAAATATTTTGTGGTCAGTTGTGGTGCGTTTTTAGGCTCTTTTAACATCTACAAATGCACATTTTGAAATTATATTAAGTTCTGTTAATGTTGGTTTCTTAATTACATGTTCATGCCAAGACACGTATATTGTTTCTAATTGAACTGTTTTTCTATTTCGTACGCTTTGCTTGTAATTTGCATTTCGTTTGTTAGGAACGGTCAGATTATTTTTCATATATCTTCATTATACTCGAAAAATCAAATGTCAAAGTTAATGGAACGCGGACATGCTATGCGCGTGTACGTAATACTCGATAAACGGAATAATTGGACGGTTACGTCGATTGACATTCGACAGGTTGAAATAACACAATTTTCCTCCGAGCAGAACTGCCACTTTTATTAGCCCGTGCTTCACTAAATATCCGTATTATGACGCAGCATTATTTAATATGACGGTTGTCGTGTACGTTATACGCGGAATCAAAGGAAATACTATTATGTGGAAGCAGATTTGTCATCGGTGAATTTCTCTGGCTACCGCGTTCACCACATCTGACATTACTGAATTAATTTATACGGGTCAGCTCAAAAATAGAATTTCTTTCGCCCTTACGATTATTGAGAAGACTATTGGATTGTTTTGCTACCAACTAATAATTACGTTACTGTTAACAAACACAACTTGTATGCAGAGCGATTCAGCTACGTGTGCCACCTAAATTACTTGTAAACTACTTGACACGTGAAAGCGTGGTGGAAACGAATGTTGTATGGTTCCAAGAATAGCATAGAATGTAATAATCAATTTTGGTTAAACTTTACCTTAGCAACCTAGAAATTCTATACTTTTTCTAATAGAATCCTGTAGATCTTAACGAGAAAATGCAAAAAATCCAATATGGCAGCGCTCTTACTAGTCAAAAACGTTTAAAACCGCTCAACTTTAAACAAGTATAGCTTTTGAATCAGTGAATTCCTAACATTAAAATTTGGATTTTTGGCATTTTCTCGTCAAAATCTACAGGATTCTATTTAAACGAGTTAAAAATTTCTGGGTTCCCAAGGCGAGGTTAAGCCGTTACTGAGATATTTTCTATAAAAGAGTTCGAACCCATACAACTTTCGTTTCAACCATTTTTTCATGTAATTTATGTGACATAGTTAACGTTGCAACCCTGTGCTGCCATCCGGTGCTAACCCTGTCTTCCTTGTGTTTTACTAAAAGTTTTTCTACTTACTACTTGTGTGGTGAATTGCGGTTAAAATACAAGGTAGTTATTTGTAACCAATGTCAGAAAACATAATCCATGTAATCTAGATATATTATAACCTAGATTATGCGCAATAATCCCTACCACCTGTCTCTGTCAGCAGAGTAGACTTTATGTTAAATTTAGTTGAAGGAAATGTTCAACTGCACCTTTTTTAACGTAAAACGAAAAATATGTATGCACGTACTACTTATTTTCACGCAAAATTTCATGATAGCGTGAAACATTACCGTATTTAGATTATTCTTAAATATTAATGCCAAAAGGTAGCAAACCAAGAATAAGTGTTTACTATCACATTTATATCATATTTATAAATACAATTTCTAATCATTATTTTACCAAAAGGTTTTTCAGTACGCGATCTTTGTTCTTTTTTGTCTCCAACTGCATATCTAACAATAAGATGTATTGCATAGAAATTGCATAGAAATGATAATATACTTTTATACCCATTTGTGCCCTATAGAAACTTATTTAATAATTACATCTATTTCTTTTTTTATTTTAAAGCAAATGGGTATAATTTAACAAAAGTGACATAATCAAGCACACATATAATTCATGAAAATACCTTTATACGAATATATATCTTTTATAATAAATAATTACCTCTTACTTTACTCAATCTAATAATTCAATATATCAATTATTAATCTAACTTTCTATTCTATTTTAATTGTACTTGCTTATTTTGCATTAATTTACTGTATCTTTGATCATTTCATCTACGTCTAAGAAACTATTGTAGATTGATTTTAAAATCACATTGTTCTTTTGTTAAAACAGAGTGTATTCTTCAGTAATGTATTTAATATGCAACGTTTTAGTATACAGTTTAATCTTTAATAAAAAAACCCATTGTTAAGGTTAACCGTATTTGGTATTTCAATCCTTAATGGGGTATGCAAGGAAAGTGTTGTGTTACTGCACATGCGTTGCTTCTTTCGTTCCTTCGTCACTGCGCGCGACGTTGTTCCGAGGTTATGTGTTTTGAGGTTATGAATAGAGACTTTTTGTAATTATATAATAAAGATGTGAACTATTAGTAATTCTTGTTTCCCTAATTAATACGTAATCGCGCCAACACACATAATAATTAAACCCATTTTCTACTGTAACTATTATAGTAACTACCTACGTATATTGTATCGGTCAGGTGTGTAAATGGTTATGGAAGTTTGAAATAAAACTTGGACTACAGTCTGTTTTATGGCTAATATGTCACAATTCGTGTGTATTCTCAGTCGCAACGTAAAGAGCAACTAAACAAAATTTTATCTAGAAAATGGTGAGAATATACAGGAAAATTTCAAACTTACAGATGCTATACAGTAACTATACGTAATGCACGAGATTTTTGTCAATATGAATTTTGTCATTCACAGCTGAATTCATAACGAACCCAGTAACCTGTCGAACCCGCTGCAATATCTACATAACACTTTCACGTTAGACTTTTCGCATCCTCGAAACGAAGAAAAAGTAGAATCGTGCTCACAATATTAACGAGAAAACTTTCCTCTTTACGACCCACATAACTATCATGTATTACATCGACCGGAAGACGAAAGAAACCCGCACTGCTACTGAAGAATGCTCGTGAAGTAACGGTTTGATAAGAATAAAAAGCAGATTCTAGGATAGACCGAGTGTTAAATATATTTTTTAATTGAAAAAGCAAATGAAAGGAAATACGGTTCTACTTTATTGAAAAGCACTAATATAAGAATCATTTTCAATTTATTAAAAAACACACGAACTTTTCGAGAAAGCATAGTAATACAAATTCATGATTTTTTTAGCAACTCAAACAAGTGTAAGGTGAAAATACCTCTGCACATATAGAAAATATTTGTTCATCGCGTGAAACTCCTTCTTGAGCCAATCAATTATTTTTTCTTTTAAACTGTTCGTTAAAAGAGTAGAAAAATGTTGTTTATCTGTACAAAGCACGACGAAGTGTGCTGTATTCTAACAAGTCGAAGTAAATTTAGTTTATACAGTTTCTGGTATGCTAATTTCTAAATTTCTTCCCATGCAAATGGCGCTTATAGAAATAAACAATCTTTTGTTTATGTTACGCACAAATATCTAGTATTTCTGTTAGTGACTATTACGTATACCAGTCTCTATTCTTAATTTCATATCTTTAATGATTGCAAGTAGTAATTATTGTTTCGAATGTTGCATACACAGGGTGTCCCAAAAATGTTGTACTTCATTGAAAGGGGAGGTTACTGGGGTTATATGAAGTAACTTTTTCCTTTGCGGAAATGATTTTTTTTGCACGACTTTGTTTAGGAGTTATTAACAAAAAACATGGACCAATCAGAGCGCGCTTACAGCGGAGGGATTTCGGCCCGGCGACGGACCCAACTGATTGCGACGTTGGCATTGGCCGAGCCGGAATTCGTCCGCTATAGCTGCGCTGTCATTGAATCGTGTATTTCAAATGACCCCAGGAACCTCCCCTTTCAAGGAAGTACAACATTTTTGGGACACCCTGTATTTATAACAAGAAAATGTCATGTGTTGTACATTAAAGTGTAAATGTAGAAGACTTGAAAGACTTGATAAAATGATTTATATATATATTGTATATTATGTAACGGAAAGTAATATTGTTTTGTAATATAGAGACATATGAAGTGTTAATAAATGCTTAACTGTTTTATAGGGTCCTTGACGTACTGTTAATAATCAACTAGATTATTTGGAAATTTTAATGATCAAAAGGGACCTTTGTTTCCATCTTGAATTCTTATTAATAGATGAAAAATATTTTTCCAGTTTTCTGTAACAACTTTTACTTTCCTTCAATTGATTATCGACAATGATTTTAATAGATGACATTTTCATACAAAAGTGGGGAAATGTTTCTCGGCCATTTTGATGAAGTAAAAGTACAAAAACTCCACTAAGCGTTGAAATGCGAAGAAATGTTTGTTTTATCTCTAGCGATTGTCGGAAAAATAACTTGTAACAATGAATCTCGTCTATGCTGTATAATTCCCTCTCCGTGAAGCGTATAACCTACTTATTTTCTGGGGCGTCTCTCTATAAAACAGTTCTTTATTCATTGAAAAATATGAGAACTCGGCGAAGTAATTTCTAAAAAAAGAAAAACTTGTGTACCGTGACTCTTTCGATATATAGGTTATGACCACAATGATGGTACCATCAAGCATACTGTGATTTCTTGCAAAAAAATAAATTGGCATTGCAAGCGATATTCACTTTTAAGATAAACGCTTTCGAAAATGTGTAACACACTCCTAAATTCAGTTATTGATAAATTAATGTTTACAATGTGTAAGCACACGGAGACACACTTATACTCTATTAATACATAATTCTGAACACATTTAAATGAATTCACATAGTACGTCTTGTGGAGAAATAAGTTTAACAAAATTCCCAATGTATTTGTATGATCTCCTAGCCCTACAATCATCTGTGTTTAAAGGATTTCTCATAGTACATACAAATTTTACTTTAAATTAATAACTAAATTATATCGTTGTTCTTCACTATGTTAAATTACCTACGACAATCAGATAGTTTACAATAACAAAAGGTAGCTTATAATATTGAACAGCCAGATAATTACAGCCAGATGTGCGAACACTTAGTATTATTAAAAAATAATGTAAATATCCTAATCATAAGAACAGAAGAGGTACTCTTATGAAAAGATTTAAATGTACGAAATATTATGCATGTTTTATAAAAAATGTAGGTGAATTACGCAGAAAATGATGCTATATAAACTAGTAAATTCATAATTATTTTAATGCTAAAAAAAAATCGAATCTTTTAATTTACGATAAAATAGCAATATAATGAAATTTAATAATATTTTTATTCTAAGGCGAAAAAAAATATATTTTTTGTTCATTTCTACAAAGTAATATAAACATTTATTGAATGAAACATTCTTTTACAGTATAATATTAAACAATGTTAAACAAAATAATATAAAAAGTTTATGAATTCGCTGAACTCTTAATCATATCAGGATGTATAATATTTCGTGATAGAAATGACGAATTGAATTTTTTAATATCTTGTTTATTGTAATGTACTTATTTAAAAGTATTACATTTCTCACTATTCCCGTTTTTTTTTAATTCTCAATATCTGTTAAAGCAATAATAATCGAAATTTTCCTCTACAATTCACAGATTAATATTGCATTCTATTGGCTGAGGTGATGTTTGCTATTAAGTAAATGACTATTTGGGTCATTTCACGCAAAATCGGACACTTTTTGGAGTAATGTTTCGGATTTTATTCAAATTTGAATATGTTGTAGTCTTTAGTGACCTATGAACGAATCTCAAAAACCGTTTAAAAAACAGTGTCACCCTTTTTTCATTAAATTATATGATTAAAAATAACAAACCGATGAAAATAAGTTTTTAGGAGCTTATAGTGGAAATGTAAAAGTGTCTACTAAAAGTGTTGTCATTTGGAGAAAATGTTTTTTTCACCACTTATTTTGCAATTGTTTTGAACAAATGAAATGTTTTCATAGCAGATACCTTTTTAAAAATTTGAAAACAAATAAGGATATAGCCCCAAGTGTCCCTTTTACGGACCTGTTTAAAAAAAAGCGGACACTTTAAAATTGATGAAATTAACATTATTTGAAGTCAACGGAGCACCGCGATTGGATGACCTAACATAAAGCCTACTTTTTCATTCATATTGTTCAAGTAAATATCAACTAAAATATGAATAGAGAGGACGTGTGTGCGTTCTACTTAATTAGTATAACATTTTAATACGTTAATTCCGATACTGTGTAAATAGCATTTATTTGTTATGTAAATACACGTTTAAAGATTCATGATATTTGACTAAAAAATTATTATTAATAAAAATTCATTCTTTTTTTTTTTTGGTATACCACTTCAATTGCATAATTATTCGTATGATTATAACTTTCGTATTGAACAAACACTTTCATTAAATATATACGTATGTCTATAGCAAACGAAGTTCCTTACTTTTCATTCAAGTCCTACGTGACGTGAATCGTTGAGCAAATGAAGCAACACAAGGACAGCGTGTCACCGCATGTTACTTGCATATCCTAAATTTCACACTCGGTACTATGACCTCGGATGAAATGTACTAGGTCAAATTATCAAGTCATTCGTCGAACTTTTCTTATTATGATTGAATTAATTGTGATACAAGTGATTTCTTATCTGCCTCCTTTTACCTATTTACTGCTGTTACAATTTTTGTTTATTAGTAAGCAAAGACATTGTTTTATAAATTTCAGAATAAAAATTGGCAGCTCGTGTGTATGCATTGCAATATTACACACATTTTATCTTTTTCGGCTATGAAAACTTGAAGTAATGTCAATGTTAATGTTGTTAAACTATTTTTAATAGGATGCTTTGTTGTTTTTCAATATGAATTTATCTTTGTCTTTTACTTCTTTTTTTTTCAATAACTTATGACCGCATCAGCTATCTGGAATTGGTTATTGGATATTATTAGGAACAAATTATTACAATTCATGTCTTAATCTTAAGTCATTTAAAAGATTCAATATGGTCCTTTAGTTTACTATACGTGCAAGAACTTGTTCACTCTACTTGTCGCCTGGAAGATTTTCTCGACACGAGGAAACATCGGAAAATACTAATGGAAATATCTTCTCAGAAAAAAATTTAATAAGAAACAGCTACATGTCTAACTTCTGGAAAATATATAAATGTCCACAATGGTAATTAACGAACATTACAATAATCTATATTATAATAGAATCCATGTTTATATTATAAACCTGGAAAATATTAAGAATGATTACTAGACTCTGGATTTTTATACAAAATAAAAAGGATGTGCATCAATTGCAAAACACAGGAGCTAAAATGTAAATGTATATTTTTCACTAATATATTAATGTAGTGAAAATAATATATCAATAATCTTTTAAACTTTTCACTGTTTCTTTCACCTTCTTATTTATGTCATAAATGCATAAAATCCGTAATGATTATTAAACGATCAATGTAAAAACTAAAATTAACTTATTCTCGTATAGAATAGTATGATTCTTTATGCATTTTATTTTATCTTTTATTTATCTTATTTATTTATTTTATCTTTTATTATTTTACTTTATCCATTTTCTTTTTCTTTAACTATTTCGTGATTGCTAGGTTAACTATGTTAGTAATTACTTAGTCAGCCAAACTTGCTTCGAGCAAATTTTGATCAATGTCTGTAATCGTACTTTGCGAGCAAAAGGCGGTCATTTTGGTGCCAAGACCATGCTTGGAGCAGAATTTGGTCCCTATGAACTAGCCACCAAAACTGGTCGACAAATTGCGAGCCTATGCCGAAACAGATGAGTCGCAATTTGAGCGCAATGTTTGCAGACGGTATTCCAGGGAAAATGGAGGGCAGCCTCTGCCCTCGTGTAGAGGACAGATCGGTCGCACTAAGAGTGGATCTAACCTTGCTCTAAGCGCAAAATGTCAGTAAATCTTGCTGTAGAAGGGAAAACGGAATTTTATTTAAACTTCTAAATCGTATAATTTATAATCGTATAAATATAAATAATCGTATAATCGTATAATCAAGTTTCATGTACTTTCAATAATTTAGTTCCGTTTTTCCTCCTACAACAACGTTTACTTGAATTTTTCCCGGTATATATATAAAAATAAAGGATCACCTTTACGTACCCGAGAAATTAGGTCAACTTCAAATGATCATAACTCTAGCAAAGATTGTTGTATCGATATCGGTAAAAAGTAATTTAAAAGCTTGAAGTCTCTACTTGCAGAAGCTTTTTCAAATTTTCAGCTGCGTTGCTTTTTAACACAGTTATAGCGTTACAAAGAAAACTTTGACAGTCACAAAAGATCGCACCATTATTTGAAAGCGCTTGCTTTCTTGTGCAAAAAACCTGGTTGTCGAACATAGTGCAATTTTTTGTTTGTTCGAATTTTGCAACATTAAAGCAAAAATGGTTTTTTTAAAAAATCATCGTAAAATCTTGTGCAAAAAGCTGTAGAATGAAGTTTTCTTTCTCTTGAAAACACTTATTTGTTTTTTCAATTTAATTAACATTCCGATATACCAAGTCTTTCTGAAAATATGCTTAAAATTTGCATAATTTCCAACTTTAATTCAAGTCGCTATATCTCGGCGAGAAGTGATCGCAATACCCACATCTTAAAGTCAGATTGAAGCTGGGATTCTGCTGATTCGACTGAGCACTGATGAACTCGCTACGACAATTTTTCACCTATGGCAAATGCGTTTGAAGTTACCGGTTCGCATAACATTAAGCTAATAGCGCTAGCTCGTCACGTTGGCGTTCCGTTCAAGCTTGCTCTCTTATTCACACCCGCACATACTGATGCCAGTGACGAAATCATCCGAAGACGAACCGAGCTACTCCGATTACCTTATGTCATAATGTCGGCGTACCTCGGTTCGTCTTCGGGTGTTTTCGTCGCTTGAGTGGGTAATGCGGATAGGACAAAAGAAATGCCTTCAACAAAAAGAAATACTCTCTCTATTGCTTTTGTGCACAAGTTTCTACGATGATTTTTTCGCTTTCTAGTACCAGTTAAATTTAAAAAGACCATTTCTGCTTCAATGCTGCATAACTCGAACAAAAAAAAATCGCACTATATTTGGCAACCAGGTTTTTTGCACAGGAAAGCAGGTGCTTTCAAATTATGGTAACGCAATTTATCAAAAAAATGTATCTTTCCCTATGTGATGTCTGGAAGTTGAACAAAATTTTTTGTAATTGTCAAATTCTTCTTAGTAACGCTATAACTGTGGTAAAAAGCAACGTAGCTGAAAATTTGAAAATGTATCTGAAAGTAGAGACTTCAAGTTACCAAATTGTTTTTTAATGATAACGATACAACAATTTTTGCCGGAGTTATGATCAGTTGAAGTTGACCCAATTCTCGGGTTCGGTGATACTTTAATTTTATTGAGCAGTGTATATGTATATAACAAAAATAAAAAATATTTAAAAAGTGTAAAAGACGTAATAAAAGTAATATATAAAAAATGTAAAAGAATAAAAGCATAAAATATGAATCGGAAAATTAAAGTAAAGTATAAGTTTTTTTAAATGTTTGCTTTGTCATTTTGCTTATGTTATATGTATGGTATTATACTCAAATATGAATGAAAAAACTTCAGCACTCGTGTGCGCTCTGTTCACTAAAAGCGTGAAGTTTATTGAATTTTATGGTTTATAATTAAAACGTATAATTTGCATTTAACAGAATGACAGTTTTTAGGTACATTAAATGTTTCCGACCGCTACCACGAAACCGAACAATTCTTGATTAAAAAATGTCCAAAATGTAGGAAGAAAATCTATCTACCATGTACAGGTATCTAGAAAAGCTTTCACAGCCGAATAATAAATCACAGGTACAGATTTATCTTGACAGGCATTCTGAACGTCGCAAATCACAAAACGTTTTCCATTTGCCATCACTCCTTTCAGGATGCTATAACAAAATAAGGTCGAAATACAACTGCGTATTAAAAACAATCTAGACATTGGTGTAAAATACGACGATAAATGCATTCCTCATGCCTCCATTATTAGATTTTCTAGTTTCCATGTTCGAATCACTCACGTGTACAGAAGATTCTTTTAAATGAGAAGTTTTTTCAATGCTCTAATCGCACTTACCATATCTTTTAACTGTTTTATTTAATTTAAAATAAACAAATAATTATTTCGCTATAATTAACATCTAATCTATGTTTTTGAAGTGCTCAATTGGAGAAGCATTGAACTAAATCATCAAAGACTCTATAACTTTCGGTGCATTTGATAAATTATGAAAAAAAAGGGAAAAATTCAAAACGTAATAGAAAAAAAGTAGTAAATTATATAATAGTATTCACAAGTCAAGAATAGAATTTTATAAAAGAATGAAATACCTCTTCTGTAATCAACTTTTCTCTACAAATATTCCATTATATAATTTTTAACGCTGAAAATCTGCACTATATATATATTATATCAACAACAAACACATAACCATACATAACGTGCATTTACAGTTTGCAAGTATTATAAATGAACAGTAGTTACATAAAACAAGCTAGAGTACCTGCCATAATCCTATATTGCATATTTTTTTATAGGCCAATTTAATGCAGGCAAATAGTGTATTTCAATTTCTAAACATATTATTTGACTAGACACCGATTGTATTTTGCAAATAATAAATATCCTTCATCGGCTAAGGTAATGACCATTTCTAAGAGAATATAAGCCTATGAAAATAAAAATATAAATAATATTCGGAAAATTTTATACTTGGTATTTGTATGAAATATTTTTAGCAATACGTATTTTATTAAATTTAAATTTAGTGTTACTAAACACTACTTACATTTTGTATCCGAAACTATTAACGTGTTTTTAAATGCGTATTTTAAGATGCACTATACACATTTCTACTATAGGATGAGAGTATTATTATTACTCTGTTTATTAATTCTTATTATAGGAAACACAAGTAATAGAGTTTAACTTTTTCTTATAGAAGTTTATTTAACTATGTCTTAAATCTTTTATTATTATTATTATGTCAAATTTACGTTGACACATATCAGAAAGGTAGGAGTACTGAATAAGACGTATCATTCTATTTTATTTACTTTTTACTGTTTTTATCAGTTTTTACATTCTTGTTTTCTATTTTTTTTAAAAAGGTCAGAATTTGTATTATAGGTGAACAGCATGACAATATGGTGGAATATGGAATTTCTCACTCTGGAATCTATTCAAGATCGTCTCTGGCAGGAAGTGCCCTAGATAATCTTCCGTTTAACCCTTTTTAACAAAGATCGAACTGAAGCCCGATTTAATTGTAGACGACAAAAACTAGAATGTGACCCTATGTGACCTCAGATTATGAACAGATCACCCAATTCATTTTGAGGGTATACAAACCTTTGCACTTTCACTCTCTTCGGTCAGTACATAATTGTGCAGAAGCGTGTAGAGTCACGTCGAGTCTCATTCGTAAGAGTCAGTAACACTAAAGATCCCTTTCGTATCAATAGTCCTGATAGTCCAGTAATTTCTATGGACGAGTCGTTCATTGACTATGGTTGAATCACAGTTATATTAAAATATTTATTACATTTATGAATTTCTCAAATTCTTAGAATTTTATTCGCAAGTGTAGTATTATTATTTCAACCCCGACATGTAATAAAAACAGTTAAATTAATTACGAGGATGGAAATGCGCAAAGAAAAATGCTAACGAATTTTTTAACAAATCTTTGCTTTAATTTTTGAACCGTCAAGATATTCAACAAAAGA
>JAQQRP010000099.1:0-14141 GCA_028454245.1 Halictus quadricinctus
TTACGTATCTTTAGAAACAACAAAGATATTTGAGGTGCTAACGTTTGGTGACTCACCCTGTATATGTCGTTTACACTGGAAAGGGGGTGATGTGGCGGCCGTTAACCTGTCAGCAATAACAGTTGACAGTGAAGGCTAGGAAAGAAACCGAAAACATGTATTCGCGCAAGCAAACTCGCGAGGCCGTAAGGACACATCGACGCACGAGCACGTCAACACATCACCCAACGGTCATTAACCCGTCAGGAAAACAGCTGACGGTTGCGATTTCAACAAAGAGTTCAAACGTCGAACATCTAGAATGTTCGATCCAGCGCATGTATATAAACGCGAGCGGACGCGCGCTACCTTCTTCTTGTGTGTAACTCCTCAAGTGAATATCTCTCTCAATAAAGAATAAATCGCTGTGGTTTCCGAACACGTGTAATTTCCTTCACCTCCATAAATAAAAAATGAGCGTAACGCAAAAAGGCTTCAGATTAGTCAATATTACTTAATGTTAAACAACTTCTTTTGAAAAATTTTTTTTCCACTTAATAGTTTAGACTATTTATAATAACCCATATGATTTGTAGACCCCTAAGTATTGAATTATAGGCGGAGTAATTAGATAAATATCGCACTGAAAACTGATGAATTGCCGGGAGAGAAGAAAATGTTATTTACCATGCGTATATCTTCGTAAAAAAATTTTTTTTTAAATCGGACTTTGGCACATTATGCACTCACTATTAGGCTACAAAAAATAATTTGTTGTTTATAAAAATCGATAATTTATAAAATGGATTTTTTGCCGCCTTGGCGCCACTGTGCGCTGGCTGTTCGAGCGTAGGAATGCGATTCGCGGATCTTTCTGCCGATTTTTAGTGGTATTCGCAGGTCTAAACAAAAGCTAGAACGCGACAGGACCCATCCCAAACGCTACTCGAGCCACCACGAAATTATCACGATATCATTGCGTGGGATAGATTCTACGAAAAAAAATCTGGTTTGCACTTACTTCGGCAGCGGACTTCGGCAGGGCACACGCGATTACTTTTTCGCTCGCGATTACAAGGTTCGACAACATGTGACTTGAGAACGCGGAAGTGAGGTGCCCCCACTCTGCTCATTTTTTCTCCCACTAGTCACTGCCGCGTACCCTATGATTGCTACGCAGGGACACACCCCGACGGAACTTGACACACCCTGACAGTACTTGTCTCCCGATTTCCCTAACGACCGCGTGTCCACGACTGGGAATGTCCACAGACATTCCAGGGCTCCACTTCTGTAGAGGACCATCGGAATTGCGGGGCGAGGCGGTCAGTGGGACGTCGAATCAGTTGTTTCTTGGGTCCCCTTGATCCCTTATCGGTGCCTCCGGGTTGCTTGGCCCGGGCTCGGGATACTTTTCGTTCTTCCCTGGGAAGATTTCCGGTGGTCAGGCGAAGCGGGTGTCCCCAAGTTACGGCAGCAGAGCATGTTGTATTGGAGAAAAGGCATCCGGGCCTCCTGGTCCCGGGCTACGGTCTCGAAACATTTCGTCGCGCGATTGGGCGCGACCCACGAAATGAATTATTATTTCGCTTTTTCTTTTATGTAACGTCCCTGTGAGAGGGAGGTCCAGTTCCTCGTAATTAAATGCTAGAGATTCCTTTCTAGCTTTGGAGGGACTGTGCAATTTTTCCACGTCATTTCCCGCCTTAAAGAGGACCGGACCACACCAGAGGCAGTTACCAACCAGGTTACCAACCAGGCTCGGTAGCAGCTGGGCGTTCTCAATAGGATGTTTCCCCGTCAACGACTAAATCTAAAAGATGGACAATTACTCAATTAACACTAAACCTACCACGGTCAAAATGGCCGGTTTTCTATTTCACAATTATTAAAATTATAAAAACGTTTTCACAGGAAATTACTGAATTGACTTCATTATTTAAGCACATACTATAATGAAAATCGTTCAAAGTTTAAATAAATTCAATCTTCTCCCTTCTATAAGATGTTTCACTTTTATATGTTTTCTGCTTGGTTGGTTTAGTGTTAAGACAATTACTACAACAGCGCGTCGCTAAGGGTTTGGTAGAGGTAGGGGGATGGGGTGGCGTTTTTTCATGTACTGTAACGATTTCGTGTCGGCAATCCCATTTTAATTTTGTATCATTGCTTACGTCCGTCTTTCGGGCGGCAGCTTATTGCAGCGAAAAAATAAAATAGTTTCCTTTATACTGATTTAATCTAAATCTTCCAACTAAATGTTTCTATATTTTTTTTTCCTATTCCGGCAACGTGTCTTTTCGTATCCTAGTGTCTTATTTCCTAGCGGCTATTTTACTGCTTATTTTACTCTTTGCTCTATCTCATTCTATAATTACGTGGCTACTCGGCAGCAACAGAAACATACTTAAAATTATTTCTTATAGTCTCTAGTTTTTGATCAGTTTTTATTCGCGTATGCGAAGGACTCTGGAAGGGTTGAGCATAGCTCCCCTCCCACAGAGTACCTGTGTCGGATCAAGAAGGAACATTTGACGTGATAAAGTTAATAACGGATTATCGAATGATATTTTCACGTTCTTTCGTACGAGATTTACTGTGTTTTTCGCGAAAGACTTCCGCCGAATACCGGTACGATGTGAGGAACAAATACATTGATCTTTTAAGAATATTAGTTTTTCTAAAACCTGAATGGCAGTTGACTAGCACCGGAATGCCGTTTCGTATAGTGAGCGAAATCTCTATAAGAACACGATTATTTTAAAGAAAAATTTGATGTATGTTATTAATGCAAGTAATGGGTGGTCAGGAAGTAAACCATTACGGTTTCATTATAAACAATATACAGGGTGCCACGGGGTTCTCCGGCAAAACTATGGGAACATATTCTTAACTTGCATAACTTTGCAATAAAGCGTTTCTAACCAAACGTCAAATAACATTTTTTTCTTATTTCTACTTGTACAATGTGCACCCATAGTTTTGCCAGAAAACCCCGGGACACCCTGTATAATCATATGACGTACAGAGAAATAGCGAAATTTCTATAGGAACACTGTATTAAAGTACTATAAAAAACAAAAATTATCATTTTAATATTTTGTTATACCACCATTACGATTAATTACTTCGAATATTCGATTTTCCGTATTACAAATTAGTTTTTGTAATTGTGTGTCACAAATTTTACTCCGCTCAAATTTTACTTCGCGTACTGCTTCTACCAAGTCTAATTCCTTCTAACAAGTCTATGTATTGCTCTGCATTCATACTGGTAGAAATTCTACAGATTGGTGTTTTGAAAACGTAGCTAAACGCGGTCCGAACCATCAAACTTTTTCATTGCAACAGACTTTCCAGTGTGTAAATCGTGCCAGTAATATTTAAATCCGTTTGGTCCCTCTAAATTAAATTTTTTTATCAGAAAATATTACATTTTTCCACTCCTCACGCCAGGTCATATGGTTTTGTGCAAATTCCAATCGTGTACGCTTATGTTCCTGTGTAAGAGATGGTATCAACGCTTTTTTTCCCACTTCAACCGATTATCTTTCTTTAAAATTTGCTGGACACGTCGTATGATTACCGGCAAATCCAAAATTTTTGTCACTTCACTGGCAGTTTTATTTCCAGTCACAATTTCTTTAAATATTCGCGAATGGCCGTGTCTTGTTAATTATGTATTGCCACCTGTATAATGATTTTTTCCATAGTTTTCGCCTAGTTTTAAACAATTATACACACACGTAGTGTATTTACTCATTTTTCTTGAGATTTCACGGCTAGATAATCCTGAATCGCGATATCCAGGGCTGCGAGCAACGTGACAGGCCGGCGAAGGGTTATTACCCGAGGAATATGGTTTCAATTTGTTAGTTAGGTACCCGGGCGAACCCAATGCGTAATTGGGGAGCCGCTAGGATTGTAGACGTTGAAGACGAACCTGATGCGAAATCTGGGGAGCCACTAGGATAGTTAGTAGGCCTCGTAACTAATATAATTTAATTGATACAATCCGAGGTGTAAAATTATATCGTGTGGGAACGTTCAATTATTAGGTTTGGATATTGGGAAATAATTAAAGGTTTTAGAGATTGCGCGATTTTCCTAACAAGACGAATATATTCTGAATTAAATATTATTCCAAGTATTGGTGTCACGATTTAGTTGAAAGTAAAACATGTATAGAGACAATTAAAAAATCAATGTGACATTAATTTTTTATTTAACAAAAAAATTGTTTTTAATTTTATATATTGAACTTTATAGAAGAGTAATTACTAATTAATTTTTGTATGAAACATTTTCGTGTCAGAGTACCAGAATCGTGCGAAAAATTGCGATAACATGTGAATAATGAATGATATGTAGTATATTATTGAAACGACTGTTGGTATTTGAAATCTGTATTCGCAGGTGTATTTCTTATAAAAAGACACCATTCTCCTATCTAAAGTAGTTTCCAAGATATTCCTAATCTAGTAGGATACCACACGTGTCACGGCCTAATTGACGGGAGGAGCAATTAAGCGGCTCCATCCGCCCACACAGACAGCCCACCCGTGGGCGGGGGGCGATATATGGCACCCCCTCTCCATGGCGGCCGTGGCGGATTAGCTCCGCTCACCACCGCCATCTCTGCGTCCGCCCCGCAGTGGGGGCCGACTAACCTAACCTCGACAGAGACCGCACCCATCTAGATCCATAGCGGGGATGGCCGCCGGATCCCACCGAACACGCAGTCCACATCGATCTCGGCAAGGTAGGCCATCCTTCTTTAATTCTCGCCCACGGTGACTACCAGCATGTCATATGTGTAGCAGATGACACTGACACCGCGGGGAAGCGAGGACCGCAGCACCGTGTCATAAGCCAGGTCCCACAGCAGCGGCCCGTGTACCGACCCCTGCGGGACCCCGCGGTGCATCGCCACCCTCCGCATTATGCCGTACCGGCCCGGAAACCAAAACCACCTGTCCGACATGTATTCCCGAATCACTGCCCAGAGCTAGGGAGGCACCCAGAAATAGTCCGGGGTCCTCACTACCTCGTGCCAGGGCAGGGCGTTGAAGGCATTGGTTGTATCCAACCCCACAGCCAACAACAGTTTGCCATGAGCGACAGCAGCGCTCCGGAGGGAGACAAGACGCATAACCGTGTCCACCGTCAATCGCCCCCTCCGGAACCCGAATTGACTGTTGCTCAAATCGGGACCACCTCAAGACAGGTGCTCGATGAGGTGATCCACGAGAATTTTCTCTTGTACGCCTCGTCGAGAAGATAATTGGGTCGGTACGCAGATGGAGAATCTGCGGGCCTGCCTCCCTTGCGGAGGAGAACCAACCATGCCGACTTCCATACGCCCGAGAAGCTTCCCCGGCACGAGCAGGCGTTTAGTACCTGCCTGAAAGCCGGAGCCAGGACGTCCAGTGCCGTGGCCAGCACGCGTCCGAGGATTCCATCGGGGCCAGGTGCCGTGAACCTTGCCCGAAGTCGCCGGACAGCCTTTTTTTTTATAAGGGTATTTGTCTCCATTTAGTTAACTTTCATGCATTACAAACTCAAAAAACGTCTTAATTCTAAAAGTGTGCGCCGCAGTATTTCCTCCTAACAATAATCTCTCGGAGAGTCGAGAAAATAATCTATCTTCTTTTCTAAGTTATAAGACGTAAGCTAATTAAACCTCTAGTTTATATGTAGCCGAATATAAATATATATATCTATGTATATTCTAATTCCTATTCTAGTCTTATAAACCTACGTAGCTTATTCTCTAGATTATCGTAACTTGGCTAATTAATTAATCAATTAATTAGACCTCTAATGTATATGCCGCAGATATATATCTATGTTCTAATTCCTATTCTAGTCTTATAAGCCTACGTTTCTTATTCTCTAATTTATCGTCTATTTTTAATCCTCTACTTCTAATTTTACTCTAAAATCTACAAAAATTACTATAGTTCGCCGCGATACTCAAAAAGTACTTTGGCGAAAGGCCAGAGCTAGGCTTGGGCTTTAAAACGAGCCGTCACACGACTTTTTCGGACCAGGCGTTTTATTAGGCGTTTTCGCGGTTATGGCACCAGGCAAAAGTTGGCCGATTAGAACGAAAATTCGTATATTGCTATTATCGAGGGTGGCGAGTATTTCGGGGTCAAATGGGAGAAGTCTTCTCCCCCCTGAAAAACTTTTTTCGATTTGCCCCCCCCCCCCCTTTCCGAGCTACGAGAAAAATTAGTTCGAATTTTGGAAATTTTTCAAAACTAAAACGGTGGAAGCTTAGGGCTCGGCTAGGGCTTTCCAACGAGCCGTCGCACGTCAAAATCGGAGTAAGTTTAAATTTTCCGTTATACGGGTGTCCCAAAAAGTTTCGGATCCGAAAATTTTCGAAGTACGTGGGTCTGTTGGGGGGGGGGGGGTACCCCGGGAGGTAGGACTCATCTCCGAAGCCGGGCTTCGGAGGGCACAAGATTTTAGCCTCAGCCCTCTCCTTCCCGAGATAACGACCCTAACTTATCGAAATACACGTTCTTCGCGAAAACTTTCAACGGGGCGATTGCTGAGGGGCCCGACCTCTATCCATACCAGCAGTAATAAGTGGAGGTTTATTATAGTAAATCGGCCACTTCCCTCTTGCTTTCAAGGTCAAATTCTCCGTTACCTATTATTCAGCTATTTTTCCTATTCCACAGAGTCTATACCCGTTTTCCTACCTTGTGCACTTCGAAGTATGACCGACCCCTCGCGGCGTGGGCTCCTTTCTCCGTCGGGTAGTAAGGGTTTTCAACGTCCGAATCGCACCTTGTTTCTCACTAATTGTTCAATAAATAATTGTTTTTTAGTCCGTTCACGCACTTCGAGTCCTCTTTCGCGGTTTTTCTACTAAGTTAAATAATTAATTAACTATTACACCGGACTGAGAATCCCGTTGCACGTTACTTGTCCTTCAACTTCCCTTAATATTGCAACTAATCGTTCGATTTTTCTTTGCACATTACGCGTAGCAGTTTATTTAGCGGATAATTAATTAATTATTTGATCAATTAACAACCACTTTTTCACCGTCTGCGCGACAAATTCCGAAAATTCCGTCCCTTTGTGGGAAAATAGTGCTTATTACGAGTTATTAACTAACTATTTAATTAATTAATTATTCTTAACTCGTTATGTACTTTTATCGTAGAATAAAACTATGGTGTCTTTTTCGCTATTTCAACTCGAAACTCTACTGATAGCTCTGTTCGCCTTGGAGGTTCACTTTGCTCTCAAGTCGCCGGACAGCCTGGGAGTGCTCATACTCCAACACAGCTCGGTGACCCTCGGGTCCGAGTCGCCACCCAGAAAATGACGGCGCCGAGCACAGGTGTCCTGGCGGCGCCCGCGGCCGGCCGGGTTGCGTAACTCAGCCAGCTGACCCGACTACCAGTACACGGACTTCCTTGAGGACTTTCTTAAATCGTTACTTTCTTACCAAACCGCCCCCTCTTCTGCCCCACGCTTCCTAGCCAAACACCAGGCGGATCCGATAATCACGGTCCTCAGTAGATCCCCGTCGAGTCGTTTCAGCGCCCATCTGGGTGCCGAAGGGATGCCACATCGGAGAGGCGAGTCCGAGATCACCGCCACATCCACCAAGATGTAGCACTGGTCTGACAAGGGTCCTTCCCAGACCCGCCAGTTAGACACACGGCGCGATGCGGCGACGGTCGCAAACGATACCTCCACTATCCACCAGCCGTTCCACCTCACGCACGTAGGCACAGAGCCCCGGTTTAACAACCGGAAGGCTCCGCCTCGGACGCTGGTCCCCGAGTTACCTAAAAAAGAAGACTTCGCATTGAGGTCCCCCAGGACCAGCACCAGACCGGCCATATAGGGGGCTATCATAACCCCCTGCCGGTCCAAAAACCTCCCGAATTTGGCGGAGCCACAATTGGGTGAATTGTAGCAACCTGCAACCAGAAATCTTCCCCATTTGACCAGATCATCTCTCTGCCTCGTTCGACTACGGTACGTTAAAGTCCGGCCACCCGAGCCAAGAAGATGGCGGCCGTCCTTGAGAGATTGTTATCTAATATTTAGGGGCCTAACACGTCGCAGAAAAAGACGGCGGAGCGGGAGAGGGAGGCCGACCCTCTCTCCGCCAGGAGAGGATTTAGAGGACGTCCCCCTAGAGGCCGGCGGCACCCGGTTAGGGGTCGCAGATGTGATGGCGGCGATGAGACTAACTAAGACTGCCATCGCCGCCATAGGCAGGACTAGCACAAGGCTTCTCTCCAGGGGCGAGCCGGTCGCAAGGGCGAGGCCGGGAGAGCGTCTCGCCCCGTCCCGCCAATGCGACTGGCCGGCCGCCCTCCGTACCGGGCTGGGTAGGGTGTGACGGGACTGGGTGAGCCGGAACTCGCCTTGGTCCCTCCTTACCGCGCGCGGAGACCCCTTCGCTCGGCTGGGTGGGGAGCCCCTCGGGGCTACTCCTTCCCTGGAACGAGGGAGCGGTTCTACGGGCGCCGCGGGCGACACGAGCTGGGACTCATGTCGCCCAGCCGAACTTCTTTTGGGTGGAGGGACTCCGTGTGGGTGGCCCGCGCAGGGTCCTAATAGAGTAGGATCACATAGGGGGAGCTTCTCCCCCCCTCCCCAGGATGAGGTCGTAGTTGTCAGGGGTAGAGGGGTGGTCGGTTGCATTTGATTTCGAAATCCCGAACGCCTCCCAATTAGCTCAGGGAGGCCACCGTGGAGTTTAGTGGGTATCCCGACATTGCACGTACCGCCGAGGAGTTTTACATCTCCCCATTCCCCTCCCAGGGGGTTCGAGGGATGCATTTCCCTCACGATAAAAAAAAGGGGGTGTACAGTCGCCGAATGGTGACGATGCCAAATCGCCACGGAGCCCTCCCCGTAGGGAACACAGTAGGGCTCCGTGGCAACAGCAAGGCCAACGCTCCATTCCGCCAGTCATTGGACTATCAGATCCTGCGCCCGGCTGCAGTCGTTGAGGTTCGCCTGCAGAACCGACAGGGGGACCAGCCAGGTGTAGGAGCCATTATTTCAGAACGGAACCCCGATGCCACTCCTCCCTCCTCGACCGCTTTCGGGCGCGTTTGCCCCTCCTTATCCATCTCCCAAGGCTCATCGTTAAAAGAATTCATCATATTCGTTATCGGGCCTGGTTACAATACCCCCCTTTTCCAAGGTTGTATAACGCTTGAGATTTGTGCATCCATCGATCCACCCCCGGCGCTTATTCCAGGGGTACCCCGTCGCCACGTTACGATAGCTTGGGTTTAGAGGCTTTTTATAGAGGTTTATCCTCCTCACAGGCCAGGCGTTTAAGGCAAGCCGCTCGTTCCGGTGAAGCATGACCACCGCTATACGGACACGTGTGCAGCGGTATTCACTCCTACTCCGTGTGATCCTTGTCAGCATGGGAGGAGCCAGGATCGGAAGATCCCGCCAGCATCGCCTCACACATCATACGAGCTACTTCCCGCCACATACCCCTCGCTGTGTTAGCCACTCACCAACTATGGGGTGTACCCAGGGACCACCACTAGGAAGTGGAGCGTAGAGAATTTTAGGAATATGACCCCCACCACTGTGGTATACCTAATAGTGGATCCGAGTCACGACTATTAAGCATATATTCCCTAAGTCCTCGTTCTCATTAGGCCTGAAGTCGCTCGTCCGCTCGGACACGAAGCCTCTTCGGCGGAGTTCGTGTCCGGGACGACGCACAGTGGGCCAAAAGCACCAAAACGTGGCCAAAATAAGAAGGAGTAGTGCAACTTAGTTCAAAATTGAAAATTGATTAATTGATTTCATAGGTTTCTCGGATCGCTGACTACCACTGCGTCACAAAAATGGATCGCATTACGAAAGGGGCAGTTTTGGGCAGCTACTTTTTCAAAATAATGTTAAATAATAGTATCTACTACAAGACTCGACAAGAATCTCCGTGGAATATTGTGGAATATACAACTTTTAGTATAGATTTGTAAAATCTGTGCACTAAGTTTTATCGTTCACTTCATACATTCCAAACATTAATTAATATAAATCCAATGTTATTATTATGTATAGTATTTACTTCCAGGAACAGCTTCCACCGTACACGCACAAAAAAAATTCAATTTCCGTAAAATTGTAAGCTTGACATCTTTTTTCTCACAACGTAGTTCACTGCACGAAAACTGCGAGACGACTGTATGGGATATTTGTACTCCCACCATTTAGCAGGTATAGGTAGTAAGACCTATTTAACTTCCGCTTCTTATACATTCATTACCTGAGAATCCAATATGGCAAGAGCCATACCCCTAACGTGAAATTCATTTTTTGCATTTTGGCCACGTTTTGGCGCTTTTGGCCCACTGTGCGACGCTGCGCCTCCCAGGGGAGTTCTTCCTTCCGGACGACTTTTCGTCGGACACGAAAATTTTCCTCGAACAGCACCGCGAATTCATTCACCGAAATATGCGTAGATCATTTATATATATCGACCTTAGGGAATGTTCCCATTGGCGGCAGCAAGTAGCTGCTCATTCTGGAAGAATGGGGCAGGAGGCGAGAACGGCTCATCTACCGTCTGACGCAGGTGCTCTCCGGACACGGTTGCTTTGAAGGTGCCGACGGCGCAGTGCCATCACTGCGGAGAGACCCGGGACACGGCGCACAGTGGTGCCAAATGGCCAAAAAGCGGCAAAAAATCTGTAAAAACGAAACTATCCAACGAATTTATTTCAAAATTTGTAGAGAGATTGCCACAGGTACAACGCTTATTTGGCAAAAAATTTTTATAAAAAGTTGTTAACATTAAGTAATATAGGCTAATCGAAAATCTCTGTTTTCTGCCCATTTTTTATTTATGGAAGCATACAACCAATACTTGAATAGATTTTGGTCTGAAACTAATCGTTTTGGCAAGGTGTAATATTGATCTAACCTTGTGCAAAAAATCATGAGACCCTTTTTGTATTCCTCCATAAATAAAAAATGAGCGTAACGCAAAGGGGCTTCAGGTTAGTCCATATTACTTAATGTTAAACAACTTTTTTTGGAAAATTTTTTTGCCAGTTAATAGTTGAAGCCATTTGCAATAACCCGTATGATTTATAGACCCCTAAGTATTCAATTATAGGCGGAGCAATTACATAACTATCGCACTGATAACTGATGAATTCCCAGGAGCGAAGAAATGGTTATTTAATTTTTTTCAAAAATCTGACTTTGGCACATCATGCACGTACTATTAGGCTATACAAAAATAATTTTTTTTTATAAAAATCGATTTTTTGCCGCCTTAGCACCACTGTGCAGCGCGGCACGACTGGAATAGTGCCCAGCGTGGTCGCGACCGCGTCGTGTACTTCGGGACGTTATCGGGTGGGACCTCCCGCTGCCGACTGTGGTCGACTACATGGTCGGCGGCGAGGGGTTGTAGAAAGCGATGACCTCCTTCTGCGAAGAAGTGATGTCGTAGAAGGAGGCGGCGGAGAAGGAGAGAGACTGAGATCCCCTCTCCGCAAAGAGGCAAGCCGCTGGGTAACGTCCCCACAGGGCTTGTCGGGCCCTACTGCGGGGCGGACGCAGAGATGGCGCTGGTGGGCGGAGCTAATCCGTCACGACCGCCATGGGGAGGGAACATGTACTCCCCCCCCCCCCAATCACCCGCATGCTCCATGCGGGGTTGGAGCATCCGGAGGTTGAAGCCGCTTAATTACTCCTGCCGACAATTCGGCCGGCTGGCCGACCGTTTTCGTGCCGGAACACCCCACCGGTCACCTCTTACCGCGAGCGGTGACTTCTTCCCTCTGCCCGGGCAGGAATCTACGCGTCCCCTTTTCCGTGAGCGAGGTAGGGAGTCGCTGGGGGCAGCGGGGTGTCGCGAACTGGGACTCGCGCGACTAGCCGTGCTGACCTCCAGGTAGGGGGACACCGTGCGGTGTCCTACTAGATTAGGCATTGGAGGGGGGGGGGAAGCTTTACTTCCCGCGGGCTATCATTGTAGGGGACGCGGACGACGAGTTGTTTTCGATACGAGTTCCTCGTCGTCTCTCGTTAGCTCAGGGAGGTGATAGTGGTGGAGTTAGTGGGTATACCCCCTCGGGGGGGGGGAGCCCCATATATCCCCGTCTCTCTCCCCAGGGAGGGCGGGGAATCCGTAATGCGATTACCACGTAAAAAGAAAGGTTATCATATGATTCTTTTAATATAAAATGGCTAAATAAGCTTTGAATTTGAAGTTTGCGATAAGAAACAGCACTATTACTATTATGAAACATCATAGATGCCTGAATGGTGGTTGAAGAATCATCACCTCCCTTATTACAGCCATGCTATTCTATTTCTGACATCCTATTAGAAAACTGTTGAAGGGGTTGTCCTGGCTTTCTGCAATATTTTCTAAAAATGGACATGTTGCTTTCATATGGGAAAGAAGAAAATGAATCTAATGTACCAAAACATCTGGCGTCATCCGCCAAGTGGAGAAGACCATGGACATTATAAGAATTGAAAGTTGGGCCATAGAACTGTTCACAACGACGAATAAATTGTTGCAAAGTTTCTTCTCCAAACTTGAAATACTTGCTTAAAAGACCCTTTGAAAATATTATTCTTATGGTACTGTGCAGAAACAAGAAGTGTCGATATACATTATCCTTCAACACTCCATAGGTGACAACTGGATAAGAAATTCTGTTGCTTTAAATTTGGAAAATAAATGTATCGATCTAGGACGTCTTGCAAATTCGGATGGACAATATTTATTAGACCTTCACATTTTCTCTGAGATTATGAAAATTTGTCGAGGAAATAATTTTGAAAATGGGAAATATATGGACAACGACGCGGGACGAAGGCCCCTGTCGGACACCAGACATTTCTTTTCGCGGTCCTGCCGCGGTCTCATCCAGCCACTTGCAAGAGGACCTCGGCGAGGGTGGTGCAGTCGTCCCATGGGGAGGTCACGGATCTCCCCGCCGCACAGTGTCGTGAGTGCCCTTTTTAGCTGGACAAAATGAACTTTCAAATAAACAAAAACTAACTGTGCTAATATAATCTAAAATAACCATGTATTAACCCATTGAGCGCTATGAACGTATATATGGGTTTCCACACCGCCATTCAATTTGAGTCATGAACACATATATGGGTTCTCAGGTAGCCCAGCGAGTGATTCGTCGTAAAAAGTAGGCGGTCCACAGCACACGCTTAACTTCGCACAACTCAGCGCTCAAAGGGTTAAAACCCTTGAATATTAAAACTTAAAATTCTTTTGTTGTATGTTTACAGAGCGTGTAAACTTCACCTAACAAACGAACGCCTAACCTATAAATGAATGGACATGTTCGATTCCTTGCAGACATAAGTACTGTGGGTCCTCGCATTTCCGGCCGTAACGCAAGCGAGGATGTTACAGCTGCACGGAGCATGCTCTTTCGCCCTAAAAACACATTGCGTAACGAAAGCCCTTTTCCGATTTTTGTCCGTCCTTCGACTAATCACGAAGAATGCTAATTCTCGAGTTGCCGCACGCGAGGCACTCAAGGGTTCGAGCTGATGGCATTGGAAAAGTGGCCATAAGTCAATCCATGCGGCCCTCACTCCGTGTACCGTCCGCGAGGTACTTGAGGGTCCCGGATTCGGACACAGCGGGCCTTGTGGCCAACTACAAGCGGCGGCCAAGGGGTCGTAAATCCTCTGCCGCACTTGCCATACGAACCATTATGCCGTCGCGAGACATACTCGGGTTTATTCGGTTTCGAATTTCCGTTTTCGTCAACGGACGAAACCCAGAGACAATAAACGCATCTATCGGGCCACTTAGGCCTTCGTCGCGCTGTTCCGGGGTCCCATAAATCGCGCATTTTGGGAACTTTCCCTCATTGACTTGAGGTGGGGACTTCCTCCTCCACCGGCGAGGGCTGTTTCAGAAGATCCTCCTCCCTCAAGTCAAATCAACGAATGGGGATGATTCTTCCCCCGAAAACGGGCCCATGGCCAAAAAATCACGTCACCACCGAGGTAACGAGCAAGCGGGCCTCGGAGCAGAGCGGCAGAATCAGCAAAATCGGCATCCTAATAACAACTAAAGACTTCGAGTCTAACTATCGCGCTATATTGTATTCACCGCTACTATTCACTGAATCCCGTAAAAT